>OX333071.1:46995686-47173686 GCA_946863875.1 Alloplasta piceator
CGAAGATATCAGAATAAGATGGAAGATAATTTTTTTCGGCTTGAGTTGTTTGAAAGAGATAATGGTTTTAAAATGAACAACACAGTGCAACGTAAATGTTTATATTCGTTTATTCATAGTTATAAAATAATGACGATCCCATGCCACAAAAAATGTTTCGCATTATTTTTTTCTCAAAAAATTGTTTTGCAAGATTTTGTTCACAAAATAGTTTTAAGCGATTGCTTTGCAACAACTCTCTACGAAAATTTTACGCAACCGTCTTTTTCCAAAAATTTTGTGAACAAAGTTTTTTTCCAAAGTCTTTTTTTTTTGCGTTTACAAAAAAAAATTCTTTCGGTTTGGGTGCAATTGCTTTGCAACATCTCTCTACGAAAATTTTGCGCAACCGTCTTTTTCCAAAAATTTTGTGAACAAATTTGTTTTTATAAATTTTATTATTTGCTATCCTTTGAGAATTTCCGGCAACAAGAATTCTACATTCATGAATAGTATAATTTTTCAATTTGGGACCTGCTATATCTTTATTGGGTTTGAGCGCCCAATAAGCCATTAGATGCACCGGTAATCCAAGTAAGACTGAATGACGACGATGTTATACCGCCTGACTGAGTAACAGCGGCTCCCGTGATCCTGAAGTTCCTGAAGAGCTAGGCTCTCCATCTGTATTGGGTCATCAGGGGGCGACGGTATCCAAAACTCCACCATCCAAGGGGTTTTTATTGCCGGCGGCGAATTTTTGAACAACAGGTGATAACTGATCTGTTCGCACTTGTAAAGATGATTGTGTCTGATTGACTGGCTCAGAATGAAAAGTATTTGGTGCAAGATTATTTAATTTGGCGTATTGATCTTTCAAGAGGTTATAATTTTCAGAGTTCTTTTTGTAAACGTCTCGTATAGTGGGCCAATCTGGATTCAAAGCACTCTTGAACTTAGTATAACTGCGACTCCATTTACCTTCAGCAACGGCTTGACGATAATTCAAAGCGTACCACTTCTCTCGTATACTGTATAAATAAATTCCAAAGTTTTTACTTATATTTCGTGTTCTGCCTTTTGCTTGCGGCATACTCGGATACTGTACACCAATGAGTTGCTCAACACCATACTTGGCACCAATACCGAATAAACCAATCAAATCACCCCACGTACCAGTTTCTCGGTAATCACGGAGGAATCTTCCGATGGCAAGTCGATCGGCGATAACAATATCTTGCGGAGACGCAGCCAATTCGTAATCGAGGTCGTGCAGTAATGCAATTAAATCAGCAGAATTCTTCGGTTCAGCAGGATTATTATATACGATGTTACCAGGACCGAGGAAATTGTAGCCGGGCACTAACGGCATAATGAGAGACTTATGAATCAGCAGCTGTACTTATATTGCAACGCTATCCTCACTCTTTGAAGCGTGGTGAGTTAGCAGCCGAGAGGTGGTTTCAAGCCATTCGATGCACCGGTAATTCAATAATACATTCCTCATACAACTGGTTATTTACCGTTCTCAATGACATTTCTCCAAGAATGGTACCTCTTTTGAAGGGATAATGATTTTAAAATGGATAACAGTGCAATGTAAAAGTTTATATTAGTTCATTCATAGTTATAAAATAATGACGATCTCATTACCATGACCCGCTGTCATCTCAAAATAATAGATCAATCTCGTGATCGTGTCTCCGTGCTGTTCGCACAAAAATTTCGTTCTCCAGTGAACTCGAATAATTGCAATATCTCATCGACAGGCGCGCTTCGAAATAATTGTATTCAACCGATAAATTGAATAAACAGCGGGTCATGGTAATGAGATCGTTATTATTTTATAACTATTAATAAACTAATATAAACTTTTACATTGCACTGTGTTATTCATTTTAAAATCATTATCCCTTCAAAAGAGGTACCATTCTTGGAGAAATGTCATTGAGAACGGTAAATAACCAGTTGTATGAGAAATGTATTATTGAATTACCGGTGCATCGAATGGCTTGAAACCACCTCTCGGCTGCCAACTCACCACGCTTCAAAGAGTGAGGATAGCGTTGCAATATAAGTACAGCTGCTGATTCATAAGTGTCTCATTATGCCGTTAGTGCCCGGCTACAATTTCCTCGGTCCTGGTAACATCGTATATAATAATCCTGCTGAACCGAAGAATTCTGCTGATTTAATTGCATTACTGCACGACCTCGATTACGAATTGGCTGCGTCTCCGCAAGATATTGTTATCGCCGATCGACTTGCCATCGGAAGATTCCTCCGTGATTACCGAGAAACTGGTACGTGGGGTGATTTAATTGGTTTATTCGGTATTGGTGCCAAGTATGGTGTTGAGCAACTCATTGGTGTACAGTATCCGAGTATGCCGCAAGCAAAAGGCAGAACATGAAATATAAGTAAAAACCTTGGAATTTATTTATTAAGACACGCGACAGCGTCTCGTCGCCAAGTATTTAAAAAAGTAGAGAGAGATAGCCTCAGTGACGATACCTCGGCGAGCGCTGCTGCACTCTTATATACGCCAAAGTATCAAAAATATCGTTAAAATGGAATTTATTTGAACTTCAACTTGATTATACTCATAACTGAAGGGATGAATCGGAAATCTAATGACATTTAGTGAATAGAATGTTATTTTTTTCTTTCGATTGTGCTATCTATTATTCCATTCCGTCTATTAATTCCCGAGATATCATAATCGAACCTCGGAAATTTCACGATTCTAGCTCCAATTTTTCTTCCACACCTGGGTTGGGTTGGGCTTATACACGGGCAGTATACCTATATTATGGTTGTCCGAAGATTTTACATGGGACAGTATATCTATATCGATCTGTGTTTCTACACGGGACAGTATATCTATACAAAATTTTTATCGATCCATGTCATTGCCTTGCTTGCTCATGCGCACGGTTATACTCACGTTTCGTACGGTCTCGTGTGTGTATGTAATGTATGCATGTGTAGGCATAATGTGCGGTGCAAAGTGACAGGTTAATTCAGTGTATGTAAAAATGTGATTTAATCAAAAAATTATGATTTAATTCAATAAAATTGATTGCGGAGTGTAACATAAAATAAAAAAGTAACCTAATTAAAAAGCGTGCCGTGTGTGTTCGTATATATGGGCATAGGAATCGTATGATGTTTATAACATGTGACGTGAAAGGTTATCTGACGTGATTCAATTAAAAAACTGTTATTTAATTAAATAAAATTGATCACGGAGTGTAATTTAAAATAAATAAGTAACATAATTAATATGTGTGTCACGTTAGTTCGTAGTGTGCGCATTGACAGCGTATGTAACACATGTGACGTGAAAGGTTATGTCACGTAAAAGGTTATTAATTCAGCGTACGTGTGTAAAGATTTTATGTTTTATTTAGACAAAATGTTTTAAATAAAATTGAAAAAAAGGTCTGACTTAATTTTGTTAATTTTTCAATGCTATTAAACATAATTGCATTGCTGTCAAGAAGTGTTGCGTCTCTCATAATGTGCGAAGAGAAAAATTCCCCCTCGGAGCGATAAGTTTGAATCTAATTGCAAATGAACTACGGAAAAATTTAAAAAAAATCTGAATTACAAGTGGTGACAGCGACTTCATTTGCAAAATTTGGATGCCATTTTTAATAACTACACTCGTCAAATTTGTTAGTCCGCGAGAGAACAACGAGTCAAGCAACTTGAGCAGGAGCTTGCTTTCAAAAGGTAATGAATCTTTACTTTTCTGTATAGAAGGTGGCTACGCCTTTTATAACGTCGTATTTCAATTTTCGTTATCATGATATTCGTTACCATCAAAAATTTGTAATAACGCAGTAAATTAATTTCAGTGGCACCGAGGACACGAGAAGCTCCAGCCTTGCTCCTGAGGCTATCGATAATGTTTTCAACACGCATGGTCTGGTCGAGGTGTGACGGGGTCCGGTCAGTGAGGCAGCGACGGTCCAGAGACGACGAGAGAAAATATGAAGTGCACCGCCCGGTCACGAACCCGGGTCCCTTGGCTTGCGAAGCAAGAGCGCTAACGACTGCGCTACGGCCATCTCTATATTCTCTCTCATTCGAGTCGTCTATTTGATGTCTATTATGCTGGACCGTCATAGAGGTCTCCGGAGAAAATAAAATAAATAAAATAAATAAAATAGATAAAATAAATAAAATAAATAAAATAAATAAAATAAATAAAATAAATAAAATAAATAAAATAAATAAAATAAATAAAATAAATAAAATAAATAAAATAAATAAAATAAATAAAATAAATAAAATAAATAAAATAAATAAAATAAATAAAATAAATAAAATAAATAAAATAAATAAAATAAATAAAATAAATAAAATAAATAAAATAAATAAAATAAATAAAATAAATAAAATAAATAAAATAAATAAAATAAATAAAATAAATAAAATAATAAAAAAAAAAAAAGAAAAAGCGAGCGAGGCGGTGAGCGAAAGCGAGCGGGCGATGTGAGAAGCGAGGAAGCGAGCGGTTTAGTAAGTAAGTGCGAGGACGAGAAGGCGTGCGAGAGCGAGCGTGAGAGAATAAAAAAAAAAAAAATGGAAAATGTAACAAAATGGAAAAGAATGAAGAATGTCAAAGAATGGAGAGTGCAAAGGAGGATGGAAAGATGTTAAAGCGGCTTAGAATAGATAAAATAGGTCTAAGAGTAAGAGATATGTAAAAATAAGATGCGGCGGAAATAGGATAAGGATAATGTAAAGGAGGAAGGAGCGGAAGACTTGTAAACCCTTCGGGGACACAATAAACTTATTCAATATTCAATATTCAATAAAATAAATAAAATATAAATAAAATAAATAAAATAAATAAAACAGAAGGAATAAATAGAATGAATAGAATGAATGAAAAGGATAGAATGGATAGAATGGATAGAATGGATAGAATAAATAGAATGGATGGAATGAATGGAATGAATAAAATGAAAAAAATGATTGAAATGAATAAAATAAATAAAATAAATAAAATAAATAAAATAAATAAAATAAACAAAATAAATAAAATAAATAAAATAAATAAAATAAATAAAATAAATAAAATAAATAAAATAAATAAAATAAATAAAATTAATAAAATGAATGGAATGAATAAAATGAAAAAAATGAATGAAATCAATGAAATAAATAAAATAAATAAAACAGATAGTCTACGTATACTATGATATATATTAGGGTGATCGTTATTTCGGGTCTCAATTAATATGAGATTGGTCTTTTGAGAATTGATTTCTTTAAATAGTATTTTCTATGTATATAAAGCATATCTATGAATATATAGCATTATATATAGCTAATAAGTCAAAATCTCACTTCAATTTGAAGCTAAACAAAAATCGAACTTAAATTTTAGGCTAAACCAAAATTTAACCCAAATTTTAGGCTAAACCAAGATTTAACTTGAATTGTAGGCTAAACCCAAATTTAACTTAAATTTTAGGCTAAGCCAAAAACTAACTTAAATTTTAGGCTAAGCCAAAATCTAACTCAAATTTTAAGCTAAACCAAAATTTAACTTAAATTTTAGGCTAAACCAAAATCTAGCTTAAATTTTAGGCTAAACCAAAATTTAACTTAAATTTTAGACTGAACCAAAATTTGACTCAATTTTTAGGCTAAGCTAAAATCTAACTTAAATTTAAGGCTAAGCCAAAATCGAACTTAAATTTTAGGCTAAACCAAAATTCAACTCAAACTGTAGGCTAAATCAAAATCAAACTCAAATTTTAGGCTAAACCAAAATTTAACTTAAATTTTAGGCTAAACCAAAATTTAACTTAAATTTTAGGCTAAACCAAAATTCAACGTAAATTTTAGGCTAAACCTAAACTTGACTTGAATTTTAGGCTAAACCAAAATCTAACTCAAATTTTAGGCTAAACCAAAATTTAACTTAACGTTCAGCCTAAACCCAAGTTTAACTTTAATTTCAGACTGAATCAAAATTTAACTCAAATTTCGGGCTAAACCAAAGTTTAATTCAAATTTAAGGCTAAACCGAAATCTAACTTGAACTTCAAGCTAAACCACAATCTAACTTCAATTTTAGGCTATATTTTTTTTTTCATTGTGCATTTCCCCCCGTCTAGAGGCTTACGCCTATTACAGGGTCGGCCCGGGTCAGTAGCCAGTCCCCCCTGAGGATCTGGTCCGGATCAGTAACCAGATCCCCATGCGGCCGCATCCGACTTCCCCCTCTATAGCGCATTTGCTATGGAAATTAATTTCCATAGACACAGGGAAACTGCGGAAAACCTGTGTCACTATAGCTGGTCCTGAGTTCGCTTTCCGATGCCGGAGCTACGTCACGTTTCGTCGAGAAATTATAAACATGGACTACAGCTATATACATGTGACTCACACCTGTACGAGTACTTGTGTATGCCACATATATATATATCTGGAGCTTGTCACGCCCATATTTTTATTTCTCGACGAAACTACGGCACAGGGAATCGAACCCAGGACCTCCCGATGCTCTGGTTTAGAGGCGAGCACGCTAGCCACTACACCAGAGTACCGGTAATTTTAGGCTATATTTGTTAACGCTCTATAAAAAAAATCTGAATGAAGATTTGCGTAAGCCGTTTCAGAATGAATATAACATGGGAAAAAATATTTTTACGTCATCTGATTTTTATAACTAACAAACGATTCATCATAAGAGAAATCTACAGACATATCTTTGTATAGAATTAAACGCTCTACAAAAAAGATTTTCAGTTACTTTTTGATAAGTCCACTCGTTTAAAAGTGATTCAATGTCAAAGTTAAATTTTTCGAAGATTTGGCCGATTTTATAACGGAACGTTTAGTTTTATCGACAAAATATGAATAAAATTTCATGTTAAATACAAATTAAACTTTCGAGAAATGTTACGACTAGTTCTTACTATAATAAGAATAAAAAATAGAACGCCTTCCAAAAGTTGTGCAGTAGAATTTAGCTTTCACATTTTTTTAAAATTCTATTTAAAAATGTCATTTTCTTAATATAAAAATAAAATTTTGAAGCAAACTTCTGCTGCACAACTTTCTTAAAGCGTTCCATTTTTTTTATTCCTATAGTGAAAACTATTAGTTACAACGACTGGAAAGCTTGATTTATGTTTCACACGAAAGTTTATGCACATTTATGCCCTGTTATTCTTATGGAAAATAGAAAAATTCGATGAGTACGATGTTAACATTAATATTAAGAGCCCATATTTTCACACGCCCTTTCTTATACCTAATAAAACTTTTGAGCCTATATGATAGAAAATTTTTTTTTTTTTTTGCCATGTATATTGTACTATCAACAATTTGGATCATAGGGCTGTAATAGTTATAGGAATTTATTTTTCTTGCGCATTTTTGTCGACACTTGCGAATCTACGGAAAGGTTTTACAAAGCATTGTTTGAGAATATCTGCGTATTAGATAATAATTAAATTTCACACTGTGTTTATAGCGAATATTTCCTCTAATATAAATGGCATCTACTACACTGAGAAAAAAAATGGTTGAATGAACTAAATTTTCAGTCGCATACGCACGACTAAATATTTACTTGTACGACTCCAATTTTTTTGTATGAATCATATTTTGGTCAACTGAAGCGCAGATCTATTCAAGAAACTAATTATTTAGTTATACCAAATAAATATTTACTCGTGCGTATGCGACTACAAATATAGTTCATTCAACAATTTTTTTCTCAGCGTATAATTTTAGGCATTCCTATCGAATATTGATACATTACGAGAGATATCAATCAAATGAAACAATTCGAATTTTTTTGATATACAAAGAATGTACCGAAATAACTGTACTGTATTTCCAACTGCGTATACACAACAAGCCATACACTTTCATTTTTTGTTCTTCTGCATTTTCGACGATTTCAACACCAATTTATATAAAATTCATGTTAATAAATTATATCAGGAAAGATACTTCGAAACAACTATCAAAAAGAAGTGAAATCAATCACAAAATACTTCTCAGAAGTAAAAAAAAAGGACGCCAAGTATTAAATCCCAAAAATTCGAATTCAAAAAAATCCCAAAAATTCAAAAGAAATCCTAAAAATTTGGAATCTGAAATTAACAAAAAAAAAAACAAATCACATAAGCCAAGCCAAAAACTTAGCGTGCGTAAGTTATTAAAGACCAAGCCAAACTAAAAAACTTGGCGTGAAGGGTTAAGAACCAATACGCTCGGCGAGGAAAAACCGAGACCATCCACCCTTATCGTTTAACGAAAGAGTTAATGAATGAGAAAATGAAAGAGAAAATAATTGATCAAGTGCCCTAGTAAGCAACCACGAGAATATACACAAGAGGTAAGGGTAAACTAGTAAGTAACTATGAGAAAAGTTCACTAAGAAAAATCTTGTCCAAGGTTTATACTTAAATGAACGAACAATGATATTATCATTATTTCTGGAATAGTTGAGAATCTTTTATTGACCTTTGGTTATGTCCGAATTTGATAAATCACAATAGCTACTTCCTTGTCATAAATGTTCTCGGTCAGTAATCGTCAGCAAACTACAGTAGGCGATCAGATAACTTAACCCGACGTGGCCGGAAACGTTCACATAACTTAACTTTCCCCTCATTCTCCCACTCACGTGTCTAACCGCTGCGCACTACGCATGCTCATAGATGTTTTGCGGTCGTTGAAAGGTTTGAAGTGGGGAGACACGGTCATAGGGAGAGTCAAGATATGCGAGCAGTGTTATCACTATATGAGTAGGTATAATAATTTTCTATCTGATCTCGTGGAAATCCTACAGCACCTCCCGGGCTTATTTTTCTTAACCCTGCACGCCAAGTTTTTTAGTTTGGCTTGGTCTTTAATAATTTACGCACGCTAAGTTTTTGGCTTGGCTTATGTGATTTGTTTTTTTTTGTTTTTTTTTTTTGTTAATTTCAGATTTCAAATTTTTAGGATTTCTTTTGAATTTTTGGGATACAGTATACGAGAGAAGTGGTACGCTTTGAATTATCGTCAAGCCGTTGCTGAAGGTAAATGGAGTCGCGGTTATACTAAGTTCAAGAGTGCTTTGAATCCAGATTGGCCCACTATACGAGACGTTTACAAAAAGAACTCTGAAAATTATAACCTCTTGAAAGATCAATACGCCAAATTAAATAATCTTGCACCAAATACTTTTCATTCTGAGCCAGTCAATCAGACACAATCATCTTTACAAGTGGGAACAGATCAGTTATCACCTGTTGTTCAAAAATTCGCCGCCGGCAATAAAAACCCCTTGGATGGTTGAGTTTTGGATACCGTCGCCCCCTGATGACCCAATACAGATGGAGAGCCTAGCTCTTCAGGAACTTCAGGATCACAGGAGCCGCTGTTACTCAGTCAGGCGGTATAACATCGTCTTCATTCAGTCCTACTTGGATTACCGGTGCATCTAATGGCTTATTGGGCGCTCAAACCCAATAAAGATATAGCAGGTCCCGAATTGAAAAATTATACTATTCATGAATGTAGAATTCTTGTTGCCGGAAATTCTCAAAGGATAGCAAATAATAAAATTTATAAAAACAAATTTGTTCCCAAAATTTTTGGAAAAAGACGGTTGCGAAAAATTTTCGTAGAGAGATGTTGCAAAGCAATTGCACCCAAACTGAAAGAATTTTTTTTTTGTAAACGCAAAATTTTTTGTACAAAAATTTGTTAGACAAAAGTGTTTCACACAATTAATCTGCAGCATTTTTCTGTAAATTCACAAAGTTTTTGGAAAAAGACGGTTGCGTAAAATTTTCGTAGAGAGTTGTTGCAAAGCAATCGCTTAAACCTATTTTGTGAACAGAATCTTGCAAAACAATTTTTTGAAAAAAAAATAATGCGAAACATTTTTTGTGGCATGAGATCGTCATTATTTTATAACTATGAATAAACGAATATAAACATTTACGTTGCACTGTGTTGTTCATTTTAAAACCATCATCTCTTTCAAACAACTCAAGCCGAAAAAAATTATCTTCCATCTTATTCTGATATCTTCGGTTTTAAAAAGTGACGCGCGTTTAAAAATTATGTGAAATTTTGAATAATTCATTGTGGCGAAAAGCGTGAAGATGAAGAGCTCAAAATTCTGAAAGACTGCTGTCAATATGTACAATAAAGTAGAAAATTTTTAACAAAAAAGTAGAAAAATTTTAACAAAATCAACAATGGTCATTGTCGCGAATTGGTCGGTTCGTAAGGTATGCCTCATGTACTCTTCGGTCTCCTCTTTGTGCGGATTTTCGTGCCCGCCGCTCATTAGCGGGAGAGAGAATTGAATAGAGGTAAACGTAGCTATACACTATGCATAGAAATCCCTCGCAACATTTTTCTGCAAAATTTATGCAAAGAAATTTTTTCACAAAATTTTTGGAAAAAGAGTTGCGCGAAATTATCGTAGAGAAATGCTGCAAATCAACTGCTCAAAACTATTTTGCGAACAAAATTATGCGAAACTTTAACTAGATTTTTGGAAATCTGAACGGGTGAAATTTTTTTCAACATTTTTAAAATTGAATTTTTGAAAATCTGAAAGTGAAATTTTTCAAAATCTGGAAGTGCGAAGCTTCTTTCTAAATTAAATTTTCAAAAAATCTGGAAGTGATATCTTTTTACAGAAAAGTTTTTGCATTTCGAAAACCTTTTCGTTCACAGAAAAATTTTGCATTTCGAAAATCTTTTCGTGCACATAAAAATTTTGCATTTCACATACAAATTTTGCATTTCGAAAATCTTTTTGTTCACAGAAATTTTGCATTTCGAAAATCTTTCCATTCTCACAAATCTTTTCGTTCACATACAAATTTTGCATTTCAAAAATCTTTTTTCGTTCACAGAAAAATTTTGTATTCCAAAAATCTTTTCGTCCACAGAAAAATTTTGCATTCAGAAAATCTTTCCGTTCACAGAAAAATTTTGCATTTCAAACATTTTTTCATTCACAAAAAATTTTTGTACTTCAAAAATCTTTTCGTCCACAAAAAAATTTGAATGCCGAAAATGTTTTCGTTCATTTTCAAAAAATTTTAAAAATTCAAAAACAAGTTTTCAAAATTTTTAAAATAAGTTTTCAACATTTTTGTACAATTTTCGAAAATTTCAAAATTGAAAAATCTTCAACTTTTTCAAAATGAGTTTTCAAAAATTTTAAAACATTTTTTTAATTTTTCAAAACAAGTTTTCAAATAATTTCAAAACAAATTTTAAATTTTTCAAAACAAGTTTTCAAAATTTTCTAAACGAGCGAGGATAGTATTCTCTTTACATAGACTCCATCTCAATCGCTCTATCGTTAACGAACGGCGAGTACGAAGATCCGCACAAAGAGGAGACCGATTGTTCGATAAATTTAAATTTTGCAAAAATGTTTTAAAATTTATTGTGACAAAACAGTGTGTTAAAGCGTAAAAAGAAAAACATTGCGCGAAAAGAAGAGTTGAAAAATAAATAGTGTAAATAATAATAATAATAATAATAATAATGTAAAATGAAAATATATTGTGACAAAAACAGTGCGTTAAAAAACAAAAAAAATTATATTTTTATAGTTATGCGAAATATAAAATTTCACCATTTTTTCAATTTTTCAAGTTTATTTTTTAAATATCTCGAAAACTGTTTGGAAAATCGTTTGTGTACAGTGACCAGTAGAAATTTGATTTGAAAACTCATTTCCAATCAGGATAAAATTATTTTCAACTTTTTGATAATTTTTCATTAAAACTAATAAAAGCTTGTTTGGGCTATTATTGACATCTATCGAAATGGCCAAAAGTCCTATTTTTTTTCCCGAGAGGTTATTCAATACCGTATGCGGTGTACAAGTGATTTCAAAAGTCATGTGATTTCACGTGATTTCAAGTTATTTCAATCGATTCCAAGCGATTTTTATCAATTTCAAGTGATTTCACATTGACTTCTCATTGATTCCAAGTAAATGCAAGTGATTTTTATCGATTTCAAGTGATTTCACATTGACTTCACATTGAATTTAAGTGATTTCAATTGATTTCGAACGATTTCACATTGACTTCTCATTAATTACAAGTAATTGCAAGTGGTTTCACAATGACTTCATAATGATTTCAAGTGTTTTGAATTGACTTTACATTGATTTCAAGTGATTTTAATCGATTTCAAGTTATTTCACACTGACTTCACATTGATTTCAGATGATTTCAAGTGGTTTCACATTGATTTCAAGTCATTTCAAGTGATTCCACATTGATTTCAATAATTTCGAAGCGATTTGATTCTGATTTCAAGCGGTTCAATGATCTCACGAATGCATAACCCCTCGTACATTTTCGCATTCACAGAATAAGAAAAAAATGTTATTATCAATTTGCTTTCTCTTGCAAGAAGTTTGTACTCTTCGAATGTTTAAAAATGTTTAAGTTTCTTAATTTCTCATCGACGAACATTTTAAGAACGAAGAAAATTATTTGCGTTATTAGTGGGGAAAAAAATGTTTTCGCTTCGATGAAAAATGCATCAATCATAAATAACGGAGTCAAAAGTGGAATCTTCCGATCAATGTTTAGAGATACCGTAGACTATTATTACATTAGAAAATAAATATTATCATGTGAGAGGAAAGCAAAAAACATTTAAGGATGCTTTGCCGTTACAGTCCCAGTCAACCCTCGTTTATTTCCATATTCACAGAATGAGAAAAAAATGTTACTATCAATTTGCTTTTTTTTGCAAAAAGTTGTAATCTTCGAATGTTTAAAAATCTTAAGTTTCTCAATTTCTCATCGACGAACATTTTACGAACGAAGAAAATTATTTGCGTCATCAGTGGGGAAAAAAATGTATTCGCTTTGGAGGAAAAATGCATCAATCATAAATAAACAGTTATAGATACACTCAGTCAAAAAATTAAAGGAACAGCAAAATTTTCGAGATTTTTCAGCGATTTTCCAAAGACTTTAACTTTGTTAATTCTGGTCGTAAAAAATATTCAAAAATGCATTTCAAAGCTTGAATCTTCTACTTTTGGAATCTTAAGTCAAATTTTCTTTATGGGCATCACCCTCGACGCAGTCGAAAGAAATATCGCGGTAAAAATTTTCTCGAAATTTTTCGGAAAAAGTGACATCCCGAGAAGGAATTGCCCATATATTCTTCTTCTGGACATAACACGGAACGCCATATATGAATATATATTATGACCGAGTAATAATATAAAGTTGTTGATTTTTCTGGAATAAAAAGAGCGTATTGTGCATGTAAAATGTATGCTCACTTACGCCCTTTGCACGGATGAAACGAAAAAATGGCGATATCTCGAGAACGGTTGGAGATACGCCAAAACGGTTGAAATTTGGGGGTTTCATGAAGGGGCAGGGCACTCGCGTCGCGTGGACGCTTGAGTAGACCGAGCGACCCACGCCCTCAGATTTTCAAAAATCAAAAACTTTTTCAAAGTTCATTTGAACAAAAATATGAAAAAATGGCGATATCTCGAGAACGGCTGGAGATACGCCAAAACGAATGAAATTGCATCGAAGATTCGTGGGTGGTGGTTCCTCGATGAGACGGAACGACTCACGCCCTTGGATTTTCAAAAATCAAAAACTTTTTGAAAATCTATTAGAAAAGAATAAAAGGGTGGAATCTCGAGAAGGAATCACCCATATATATTCTTCTGGACACAACAAGGGAGCCATATTTTTTTTCAAGAAGATGGAATGTGCGCCTTCGCGAAACCCCTCCGCCCTTCTGTGCCTCAGGCGTTGCCACGTGCCGCTGATCGGTGTTTTTTACTTGTTGAATATCACGTGGTTCTGAGATTGTACATTCCAAACTCTCATTAATTTCACGCAGACGCTACGCAAGGCGTATCTATTTCGTCTAGCGTATCGCTATCAACGGGCGCGTGACGCAGGAAGGCGTAATACGCCGAGATGCAGCATCTCCCTATTGTTACTATCTTTCTCTTTAGTCTTTCGGCAGACGGTGTACGCGAAACGTTTATGTTTTTTTATCTGCGGCTTTCGAAAATGTTTCCGCGCTACGGCAAAATTTCATTGGAAGCGGCGTTTCGGTGCCGTGTGGTAAATATCGTAAGCGCTAGTGTAATACAAATACGCACGCCCGTAATGGATAGCGCTTTCAAGCAATTTTCCAAGGTATTATATCGGCTTTATATTGAAGATCGCCGGGGTGCGCGCTTAGATATTGAAAATCGAGTGCGCGGCGCATCGTGTGTTGTCGCGCGATTTTACGCAGTGTATCGTGGTGAGGTATTACATACCGCTGATACGGGATACAGTGAAGTTTATCTCGTCGATTTTAGCGTGACCGATTTTTTAAAAGATCACGACATCTTTATGCCGCGTCAGGACAGTGTTTCGGCAACCCCTGCGCTGCTAATAGACTGCAGCGTATGGGGTTTAAAACCCTACGAAGAAATTGCTGGGGCTGCCGAGACCCTCGATAGTTAGGCGCAACAACAGCGTACGTAATGTCTGTGTCAAGCAGCACGCACGAGCCGTGCATTATCATCCGAGGCGACGAGAACCGGGATGCTGGGCAGATGCTTGCCAACATATACGGGAATGATGAACCAGGGTACGATCAGGGAGAAAGGGACGAAGGATTCGAGTGCTTGGGGGTGGAGATGGAGGAGAATTAATCGTGCTCGCATGTGCGAATCAATAATCATTAGTGTAAAAAAAGAAAACGAAAGAAGTGTGTAACTAATAATGATCAATAGTGTACAAAGAAAGGATAAATAAAAACATTGTACAAGATAAAGTGTGTGTGTGTGTACTTGAAACATTGCGCGAAAATGAAAACAAATAGTGGAAAAAAATAAAAATGAAGAAATTATAAAATGAAAAAAATAAAAATGTTCAAAAATAGCAACGAAAAGTGTGTGAATAAATACATTGCACGAAAAAAAGCGCATGTATGTGCGCGCAAAACATTGCGCGAAAATAATAATAGCGAAAAATGAAAAAAATGAAAAATGAAAAGGAGGAGGGGAAGGCCTGCGGTTCCAAGCCCAAATGGTGAGTATGATTTTATAATAATAATCATTCTGCTCTGGCGCGCAAAGTGGTAGAATAATAATAATAATAATAATAATAATAATAATAATAATATTAATAATAATAATAATAATAGTAATAATAATAATAACAATAATAATAATAATAACAATAATAATAATAATAATAATAATAATAATAATTATATCTCCTGCGAAAAGTGGAGGGGGAAATAATGCCGCTCTGACGAAAGTGGTGGGGAGGATTACCCCCACCACTTTTTCGCCAGAGTGGTACACCTACTACTGACGGGTCCACGGACCCGGCATCACACGAGCCCCGTTTGCCTTACGGATCCGCTTCAACCGTCTACGGGATCTTACCGTACGTCGGCTTGGCTTCTAAAGGTCGGTCATGGGTTTTTCAAGTTTCATGTCGAGACTCGGAATCGTCTGTAGACGACTTAGGTACCTGGCATGGTGTTGTACTCGGTAGAGCAGTTACCACGCTGCGATCCGCAGCGTGGTAAAAAAATCCGATTGAAGATCACGAACGAGCAAACGAACGTCAGAAAATTAATTTTTTTCTTAAATATATTATTTTTTTAAATCTCGAACATTCATACTCCTATCAAGCTCGGTCAGACTCTGACGAATATCGAGAAGAAATGCGCGTCGAGGGACACCATCGGTGGGCCGTTGAAGTGTACGTTGAGGCTTTTGCACGATGGTCGAACTCTTATATTTGGACGCCGGGCTAGAGATCGAGAGTCAATGTGCTCGTTCGGACTCTGACGAATATCTGAAAGCAATGCGCGTCGAGGGACTCTGCGAGTGGGCCTTTAACAAGTGTACCTAGAGGCTCTTGCAGGATCGTCGAACGCTCATATTCGGACGCTGTGACGAAATAAGTGAGAGGCAATAAGCTTTTGAAAATGAAAAAATAAAAAAATTATCAACCGGATCATCACGAGGGAGCAAGAGAATTACGGCCAAATAATTTTTTTTTTTCAATGAATTATTTTACAAAATCTCAAACATTCATAGACCGATCGAGCACATTCGGACGCTGACAAATATCTCGAAGCAATGCGTGTCGAGGGACTCTGCCAGTAAGCCGACACAAGGGTACGTCAAGGATCCTGCACGCTGATCGAACGCTTATATTCGGACGACGAGTAAATAAATGAGTATCGATAAGCTTTTGAAAATAAAAGAGAAGAAAAAAAAACATTATCAACGGGAATATCACGAACGAGCTATCGAATTATGGAAAATTAATTTTTTTTAATAAATGATTTTTCAATTGAACGAACACTCATGGTCTGATGTACGATGAGGAGGCTCATGCACGTTGGTTGAACGCTTGTTTTCGATCGTCGAGTGAATGAGTGAGAAGCAATGAGCTTGTGAAAATAAAAAAGATGAAGAGAAATACATAAGCGATTCTCGTTTATGAACGATCGAGCGAATTACGGCAATTTAGTTTTTTTTCTATAAATTATTTTTTAAAATCTCGTACACTTATTGTCCGTTCGAGCACAAGTTGGCTCTTGCTCTATTAACGAACGCTCACATTCGGACGCGGGCTAGAGATCAGGATTCAATGTGCTCATGTAGAAGTGATAGGGGGAAAAAATCTCTTCATTAGGAAGATCACGAACGAGTTAGTCAAAAGATGTTGATAATTTTTTTTTCAATAAATTATTTTTCGATCGCTCGAACACTCATGATTAGATTGCGCTTGTACGGACTTCGAAAGATATTTCAAGGCAATGCGCGTTAAGGCACTTCGTCAGTGCGCCGTTGAAATACACGAAGAGAGTCTTAGTCGAAGTACAAACGCTAATATTCGGACGCCGAGATAAGGATCGAGAGGTGAATGAGCTCTTGAGTAAGAACGAGAAAACAAAATATCTTCTGATCGAAGATCACGAACGGGCAAGCGAATTTAAAAGATTTTTTTTTCTTTGAAAATTTTTGTTTTTCAAAGTCTCGAACAGTCATAGTCCGATCGACCTCGTTCGGAATCTGGAGCAATCTGACGGAGAAGCAATAGTCGGCGAGGGACTTCACCAGTGGGCAGTTATTAAATTACGATGAGGCTCTTGCAGGATGGTCGAACGCTCATATTCGAATGCCGAGTAAATGAGTGTTGGGCAATGAGCTTTTGAAAATAAGAAGGAGAAAAAAAATTATCAACGGGAATATCACGAGAGAGCAAGCGAATTACTGAAAATTAATTCTTCTTTCAATGAATTTTTTTTTCAACGCTCATAGTCCGATCGCGCTCGTTTGGACTCCGACGAATATTTCTCGAAGTAATGCGCGTCGAAGGACTCTGCCAGTTGGCCGTTACAAGCGTACGTTGAGGCTCTTGCTTGATGGTCGAACGCTCATATTCGGACGCAGGTCTAGAGTTCGAGAGTCAATGTGCTCTTAAAGTTGTTTTTTTTTAATTTTTTATTTTATTTTATTTTATTTTTCAATTAATTTTTCCTTCATATGGCCAGACACTCATAGTCAGGACGGACTAGTTTGGACTCTAACGAATATCGAGAAGGGATCCCCGTCGTGGGACTCCGCCGGTGTATGGCCGTCACAAGTGTACGATGAGGGTTCCGCACGATAATAGCACTTTAATATTCGGAACCCTGGATGAAGATCAAGAGTCAATGTGCTCTATAAGAAATGATAGAAGAAAAAAAAATCTCTTCAACAGAACGATGACGAACGAGCGAGCTGAACGGAGCTAACAATTTTTTGCATTTTAATAAAATATCTTTCAATCGCCCGAACAGTCAGAGTACGATCGCACTCGTTTGGACCATGACGAATATCTCAAAGCAATGAGCGCAGAAGGACTCCATTGGTTGGCCTTCGGAGTGTGCGATGAGGCTCCTGCATGATTATCGAACGTTCATATTCGAACCTAAAGTAAATAAGTGAGAGTCGATGAGCAATTCAAAATAAAGAAGTAAAAAAAAAAAATCATTAAAGGAAATAACACGGAGAAGCGGGCGAATTATTGCAAATTACATTTTTTTCCGATAAATAATTCCTCGATAATTTCCTCGTTGATCGAATGCTTATATCCGGACCTCGAGATAAGGCGCGAGAGGCCAATGAGCTCTCGAAAATAAACGAGAAAACACAATATATTCTGATGGAAGATCACGAACGAGCGAGCGATTGTCGACAAAAATCATTTTTTTTCGATAAATCATTTTTCAAAATCTCGAACACTCATGGTCCGATCGAGCTTTTCCGGACTATGAGGAATATCAAAAAGCAATCAGCCTCGAGGGACACTGCCAGTGCGGCCGTTACCAGTGTACGTAGAGGCTCTTGCACGATGATCGAACGCTGAGTAAACAAGTGAGTAGCAATGAGCTTTTGAAAATAAAAAAAACGTAAAATAAAAATTATCATCGGGAATATCACGAGCGAGCAAGCGAATTACGGCAATATAATTTTTTTTGATAAATTATTATTCAAAATCTCAAACACGAAAATCGAGAGGCAATGCGCGTCGTGGGACTCCGAGTGGGCCATCCAAGTTTATGATGAGGCTCTTGCTCAACGCTTGAACGCTCGTATTCGGAGTCCGAGCTTGGTATCGAGAGGCCAATAAGCTCTTGAAGAATAAAAAGAAAACAAAATATCTTCCGATGAAAGATCACTAACGAGCAAGCTAGTGTCAGCGAATTATCTCTTTCTAGATAAATTATTATTTAAAATCTCGAACACTCATAGTCCTTTCGAGCTCGTTCGGACTCCGACGAATATCTCGATGCAATGCGCGTCGAGGAAGGACTCTGTTAGTGGGACGTTGAACTATACGAAGAGGCTCTTGCAAGATCGTCGAACGCTCATATTCCGACGTCGAGTTAAGAAGCAAGGGTCGAATGAGCTCTTGAAAATAAACAAAAAAAACAAAATATCTATTGACGGATGATCACGAACGAGCGAGCGAATGTCAGCAAATTAATTTTTTTTTCAATTCATTATTTCTCAATATCCCGAACACTCATAGTCCAATCGAGCTCGTTCGGACTCTTACGAATATCTTAAAGCAAAGCGCGTCGAGGGACTCTGCTAGTGGGCCTCAACAAGTCTACGTAGAGGCTCTTTCACGATGCTCGAATGCTTATATTCGGACGCCGAGTGAATGAATAAGTGGCAATGAGCTTTTGTGAATAAAAAAAAAAGTGAAATAAAAACCCACACACCAAAATTGATCCCGGGACTATCCTGAGACAGTCCTATTCGTGTCCTGCCAAGATAGTACGTCTTATGAATGTCTATGGGAGGTACCAGTAAGATATCGTTCTACCTGGGATTAATATAGGATGTCTTGAGGATATTCTGTCGCAACCGTGATTAGACGATCCCAACGGTCCCTCTTATAGACGTCTATGCGAGGTACTAGTAAGACATTGGTCTACTCGAGATTGATATAAGATATCTCGAGGATATCCTGTTGCAACCGTGATTAGACGATCCCAAAGCACTCCCTTATAGACGCATGCGGGAGGTACTAGTAAGACATTGGTCTGCTCGATATTAATATGGAACGTCTTGGGGATCCTGTCGCAACCGTGATTAGATGATCCAAACGCACTTTCTTATATACGTCTGCGGGAGGTACTGGGAAGACATTGGTCTGCTCGATATAATACGGAACGTCTTGAGGATATCCTGTCGCGACCGTGATGAGACGATCTCAAAGCACTCTCTTATAGACGTCTCTGGGAGATCCCAGTAAGACATTGGTCTGCGCGATATTAATATAGGACGTCTTGAGGATATCCTGTCGCGACCGTGATGAGACGATCCGAAAGCACTCTCTTATGGACGTCTCTGGGAGATCCTAGTAAGATATTGGTCTGGTCGATATTAATATAGGACGTCTTGACGATATCCTGTCGCGACCATGATTGGACGATCCCAACGCATTCTCTTATAGACGTCTATGAGAGATATTAGTAATTCATCGGTCTTCCCGAGATTAATATAGGATGTCTTGAGGATATCTTGTCGTGATCGTGATAAGACGATCCAAATGCACTCTCTTATAGACGTCTGTGGGAGGTACTAGTAAGACATTGGTCTGCTCGAGATTAATATGGGATGTCTTGAGGATATCCCGTTGTAACCATGTTTGGACGAACCCAGCCAACTCTCTTAGGGATATCTGTAGGAGGTCAGCCATCGCGCAGCATTAGTTCCAACCTTGCTGCGAGATGGCGAACGCTACTTACATGCGGATAATGTGGAGAGCATGCTTATATAGGCGAGCGTGAACACGGATATCAATTCGACACCGACAGAATTCAGACCTCGAAAGAGGCTATATTACAAATTCAAGGAGTCCTTGGTGACTCTCTCTGTACGGTACACATTTTGTTAACATTGAATTAATTAATTGAAATCAATTCAAATTAATTCGAAACAAGAATTATTATCGACTACTGCATTGGCAGTCCAGGAGACGTCCAGAAGATATCCTGAAGACATCCCGGGATAGCTGTGGGACCGTCCCATTCCGTCAAACACAGCGGACACTAGAGCCCTGGGGTATCCCATGGGATCATCCGAAAGACGTACTTTGGACGTATCATTTTGTGACTGATAATTCTGGAATGTCTCGGTGACGTTTTATGGGAGTCTCGACAATATCTTACCGATATCTTGAGTCTGCTGTGTTTGCAGTCTCAGAGACGTCCCGAGGATATCCCGGGATGCCAATGGGACCATCTTATTCCGGTTAACACAGCGGACACTCTAGAGCCCATGGGTATCCCATGGGACCATCCCATTACCGTCACGGGACAATTGGTGTGATGTCCAAAAGACGTACTTGGGACGTATTATTGTTGTGTGGGAATAATCAACAAAAATATAACGAACGAGAAACTGAATTACGGTAATATAATTTTTTTCCATAAATCATCATTCAAAATCTCGAACACTCATATTTCGTTCAAGCACCTTCGGACTTTTGAGAATATCGAAAAGCAATGCGCGTCGTGGGACTCTCCCAGTCAACCGTTTGAGTTTACGATGGGGCTCTAGCTTTATTGTCGAACGCCTATATTCGGTGTCCGAGCTAAGGATCGAGATGCCAATGAGCACTTGAATAATAACAAGAAAACAAAATATCTTCCGATTTTAGATAATAAACGAGCAAGCGAATGTCAGTGAATTATTATTTTTTTCTTCAATAATTTATTATTCAAAATCTCGAACACTTATAGTCCGTTCGAGCTCGTTCGGACTCTGACGAATATCTCGAAGCAATGCGCGTCGAGGGAGGACTCTGCCAGTGGGCCGGCGAACTATACGAAGAGGCTCTTGCAAGATCGGCGAACGCTCATATTCCGAGGTCGAGTTAAGAAGCGAAGGGCAAATGAGCTCTTGAAAATAAACAAGAAAACAAAATATCCTTTGTTGGAAGATCACTAACGAGCGAGCGAATGTCAGCGAATTAATTTTTTTTCAATAAATTGTATCTCAATATCTCGAACACTCATAGTCCGATCGAGCTCGTTCGGACCGCTCACGAATATCTCGAAGCAATTGGGGCGTCGAGGGACTGCCAGTGGGCCTTCGAAGTGTTCGAGAGAGCTCTCACTGGATGTTCGAACGCTCATATTCGGACGCGACTCGAATGAGCCAGGGGTAACGGGGTTTCGAGAAAATTTTTAAAAAAGCAAAAATTCATTAACGGATAGATCACGTACGCGCAAATTATGTTATTGAAGAAGCTACATTATCACCTTACAATTTATTTCTCGTTGATTTAGAATAATCTTTTTTCTCAAATCCCGAAAGCTTATATCTTGGAATGTTCTCGAATTTCTTATATAATAGTACTCTATCGAGTTCTTACTTCGAATCTCATCATCGTGAGGGAATCCGACGATAGTGTGGGTTCCTGATTCTTACTTTTGACGAG
Source organism: Alloplasta piceator (assembly GCA_946863875.1). NCBI lineage: Eukaryota > Metazoa > Arthropoda > Insecta > Hymenoptera > Ichneumonidae > Alloplasta > Alloplasta piceator. The sequence continues at coordinate 47,017,694 of OX333071.1, forward strand.
GTTTCGCATGGCAATTGGGGAACAAAAAAAAAAGCAAACACACAAACCAAAAAAATCAATATACATATACATACATGTATGTATATATGTATGGTCACGAAAAATTAAAAATACAAAAAAAACAGATAAATTTTCGTTATCCAATGGATTATTTACAAATGTTTCATTTCATCGTCCCGAATTAGCAATGAGAGTTAACGAACATTCGCTTCATTCTTGTAGCACTCAGGGGCCAAGTCTGAGCGTGCTTATGGGGCGCTGACCGTCTCATCGCTACCCGCGTTCCCTCAATGGACGGGCTGTGGACCTTCGTGCGGCAAACACCAGTCGGCACCGCTCGTATCTGTAAGAGAGTCGGAATAAGCGGTTCCCGATACAACAATATTGGTCCACTCAGAGAAGATTCTCTTTTCATCTTATTTTCAAAATGCATACAGATTATAATTATTTTACGAGTATTAATTTTTCTGACACGCATTCATACCACGGGTCGGCGTCTATGACTGAATGGCCCTTTACGTGATAAGCGCCGAAGCGTCAAGTTGTATGTTAAAAAGACAGAGCATCGACTCACCCACACCCGGGCGAACGGAGAAAAAGTGCGAATAACAAAATTTTATATCACTTGAAAATACTAGCTGTGTGTTTTGCCCTGAAAAATAATAAATGAAGAAAAACACATTCAAAGACGATGAAAAAACAAAACTTCTAGCCCAAGAGGAATAAAAAATATATTTATTATATTGTACCAAACGAGAAGGACTTTCGACGATATTTTATATGGTTGGATAGTAGGCTTTCTCTCCTTGCCTTAAAAAATCAGTATGTTCCGCACCGGTTCTCGTCATGTAGAGTAAAAAATATTCACTCGCTGGCCCCCGGTTGTTTGAGAATGAAAATAATAATGTAAAAAAATTATTAATCGCGTATGCTTGTCTCAAAGATTAAGCCATGCATGTCTCAGTACATGCCGTATACAGGTGAAACCGCGAATGGCTCATTGAATCAGTTATGGTTCCTTAGATCATACCCACATTTACTTGGATAACTGTGGTAATTCTAGAGCTAATACATGCAAACCAAAGTCCCGACCAGAGATGGGAGGGACGCTTTTATTAGATCAAAACCAATCGGTGGCGGGGCTTCCGCTCTCGTCCATCGCTTACCTTGGTGACTCTGAATAACTTTGTGCTGATCGCACGGTCTCGTACCGGCGACGCATCTTTCAAATATCTGCCTTATCAACTTTCGATGGTAGGTTCTGTGCCTACCATGGTTGTTACAAGTAACGGGGAGTCAGGGTTCGATTCCGGAGAGGCAGCAGGTGCGCAAATTACCCACTCCCGGCACGGGGAGGTAGTGACGAAAAATAACGATACGGGACTCGTCCGAGGCCCTGTCATCGGAATGAGTACACTGTAAATCCATTAACGAGGATCTATTAGAGGGCAAGTCTGGTGCCAGCGGCCGCGATAATTCCAAGTCTAATAGCATATATTGAAGTTGTTGCGGTTAAAAAGCTTGGGGTTGAATCTGTGTGTCACGATGTTGGTTCACTGCTCGTGGTGTTTAACTAGCAGGCCGTGAGACGTCCAACCGGTGGGCTTAGCCCCTCACGGGGCGGTCCAAATAAAATCCCATCGCGGTGCTCTTCATCGAGTGTCGATGTGGGCTGGTACGTTTACTTTGAACAAATAAGAGTGCTTAAGGCAGGCTGTCTTCGCCTGAATACTGTGTGCATGGAATAGTGGAATAAGACTTCGGTTCTATTTTGTTGGTTTTCGGAACCCCGAGGTAATGATGAATAGGGATAGATGGGGGCATACGTATTGCGACGTGAGAGGTGAAATTCTTGGATCGTCGCAAGACGGACAGAAGCGAAAGCATTTGCCAAAAATTTTTTCATCAATCAAGAACGAAAGTTAGAGGTTTGAAGGCGATCACATACCGCCCTAGTTTCAACCAAAAAAGATGCCAGCTAGTGATCCGCCGAAGTTCCCCCACTGACTCGGCGGGCAGCTTCCGCGAAACCAAAGCTTTTGGGTTCCGGGGGAAGTATGATTGCAAAGCTGAAACTTCAAGGAATTGACGAAAGGGCACCACCAGGAGTAGAGCCTGCGGCTTAATTTGACTCAACACGGAAACCTCATCAGGCCCGGACACCGGGAGGATTGACAGATTGATAGCTCTTTCTTGATTCGGTGGGTGGTGGTGCATGGCCGTTTTAAGTTGGTGGAAAGATTTGTCTGGTTAATTCCGATAACGCACGAGACTCTAGCCTGCTAAATAGGCGTACTTTCTGGTATCTCGAAGGCCCCCGGCCTACGGTTAGGTGGTTTTTACTACCGACGTACAAAAAAATCTTCTTAGAGGGACAGGCGGCTTCTAGCTACACGAGATTGAACAATAACAGGTCTGTGATGCCCTCAGATGTTCTGGGCCGCACGCGCGCTACACTGAAGAAATCAGCGTGTCTTCCCTGGCCGGCAGGTCTGGATAACCTGCTGAACCTCCTTTGTGCAAGGGATTGGGGCTTGCAATTATTCCCCATGAATAAGGAATTCACAGTAAGCGCGAGTCATAAGCTCGCGATGATTACGTCCCTGCCCTTTGTACACACCGCCCGTCACTACTACCAATTAAATGATTTGGTGAGGTCTTCGGACTGGTGCGCAGCAATGTTACGGCATTGCCGATGTTGCCGGGAAGATGACCAAACTTGATCATTTGGAAGAAGTAAGAGTCGTAACATGGTTTCCGTAGGTGAACCTGCGGAAGTATCATTAACGTACGATATTGAAATACAATGTACGATAGAGTGAATAAAGACGGATTCTCGTCAAGTGTAAACCACTGACGTGGTTGACACGAATTGTTGAACGAGCGAGCCGCTCTCCACACGTTGCGTATCCGTCAAAAGAGGGGAGGACCCCGTCATAATAGCATCGGCAGCACTTCTTTCTATCGATTGCGCCCGATCGACAGGACAATTTTATCAAACGCGCGATCGCATTAGTCGCATTGTTCTTTAATCGCGCGCGCATTGAAAAATAATGTTTCGTCGTTGCTTTGGACGCGCGCGCCCTCTCCAACGCCGCTGTGGAGAATTGAACGAGGAAGGAATTCGCGTCGTTGAAAACGCCGAATCACCTCCCAACCGCAAAGGGTCTCATGGGTAACCTAGGCAAGCCTGCGCCATCGGTCGCGTGCACGTCGGAGCGAAGAGAGCCCGTGTTGGGACACCTTACTCTGAACGCCGAGTGAAGATATAAAAATAATGTTCTCACTCATGTTTGGTGTCCCCCCGGACATCGCTCGCGGAGCGCTATCGATCGGTAATAAGCATGCGAGAGGAATCATCGAATGTCTTCGATGATCTGAGGTTTTTCAATGATTCGGAACGCCCTTGTTTTCAATCGACAGAGCCCCATCGCGCGTGCGCGACGTGCGCGAGTGGCCGGTATAACAAAAAAGAGTAGTCATAGAGTCAGAGTTCGTTTGCTCTCGTAATCCGCGTGTGTCTTGATGAGCCGATTAAGTTGTCAATAAAATTATTGACAATAAATATGGAAAATACACGAACGAGGAAAATAAGAACACGACGGCGACGCGCCTCGCGCTCCATGGCCGCTCGATCGATTCCCTGAGCTTTTATATCTCAGCTTAAAGGACAGATATGAATCCACAGCCCATGGTCAAAGCGTGTGGACAGCGTCGTCTGATCGTGAATAGTTCGTCGAGGCGTCTTGTTTGTGCTTTCTATTGAAAGCACAAACATATATTAATTTTGTAAATCCCGCCACAAGTGCTGACGCTTGTTCAGTTTGTCCGCGGTGGATTTATAGATGTAAGAATATAAAGACGACGACGACGCTCTTTGAACACTCTTGAACTTTACACGCTCGAAAAACAAAATAGAATATAATCTCAAGTAAACGGTAAATTGAATGAGAGATTATGACGATGCCGTGTTATCTCGTTGAGACGCAGACTTATATTAGACGACCTCAGAGCAGGCGAGACTACCCGCTGAATTTTAGCATATTATTAAGTGGAGGAAAAGAAACTAACCAGGATTTTCTTAGTAGCGGCGAGCGAACAGGAAAGAGTCCAGCACTGAATCCCGCGGCTCTGCTGCTGGGAAATGTAGTGTTCGGGAGGATCCACTTATCCCGAGGCATTTGCCCGAGTCCAAGTCCATCTTGAATGGGGCCAATTACCCGTAGAGGGTGCCAGGCCCGTAATGACCGGGACGCGCTTCGGGAGGATCTCTCCTTAGAGTCGGGTTGCTTGAGAGTGCAGCTTTAAGTGGGTGGTAAACTCCATCTAAGGCTAAATACGACCACGAGACCGATAGCGATCAAGTACCGCGAGGGACAGATGAAAAGAACTTTGGAGAGAGAGTTTAAGAGTACGTGAAACCGTTCAGGGGTAATCCTGAGAAACCCAAAAGATCTATCGGGGAGATTCATCGTCAGCGATTCCGGTACGTTGGTGGATCGCGATGTTGCGGGATCTTGGTCCAGTGACACGCGTCCGCTGATGTTTCAATTGCCAGGTGTCGTCGGCGTGCACTTCTCCCCTAGTAGAACGTCGCAACCCGTTGGGCGTCGGTCTACGGCGCAGATGGTCGTCTGTCGCGTGTCGCGCCTCGTGCGTCGACATGCGGTAGACCACTGGTTGCTCGACCGGCTACTTGGCGGTACTTGCACGGTATCGAGCCGCAAATATTCGAACTGCGTCCGGCCCGCCGCAAGCGAGGTCGATGTTTTCCGGATTTACGGACTTAGCGCTGTCACCGGGCCTGGCCAGCTGTTGGTCGGTGGTGTTCTGGGACTGGCTCAATCAATTATGATATCGGTCGGCGACGCTTTTGCTTTGGGTACTTCCAGGACCCGTCTCGAAACACGGACCAAGGAGTCTAACATGTGCGCGAGTCATTGGGAATTATGAAGCCCAAAGGTGCAATGAAAGTAAAGATTGGCCTTGCGCCGACCGAGGAAGGATGGGTCGCGTCACAATGTGGTCCCGAACTCTCCGGGCGTCTCGTTCTCATTGCGCGAAGAGGCGCACCCAGAGCGTACACGTTGGGACCCAAAAAATGGTAAACTATGCTTGGTCAGGACGAAGTCAGGGGAAACCCTGATGGAGGTCCGTAGCGTTTCTGACGTGCAAATCGATCGTCGGAACTGGGTATAGGGGCAAAAGACTAATCGAACTATCTAGTAGCTGGTTCTCTCCGAAGTTTCCCTCGGGATAGCTGGTACTCGCGTGTTCTAAGAACTTGTGCAAGTCTTATCTGGTAAAGCAAATAATTAGAGGCCTCAAGGCCGGAACGACCTCAACCTTTCCTCAAACTTTAGATGGGTGAGATCTCTGGCTTGCTTGAACGTTGAAGCCACGAGATTTCGGATCAGAGTGCCAAGTGGGCCAATTTTGGTAAGCAGAACTGGCGCTGTGGGATGAATCAAACGCAGAGTGGAGGTGCCCAAGTCGACGCTTATGGGATACCATGAAAGGCGTTGGTTGCTTAAGATAGCAGGATGGTGGCCATGGAAGTCGGATGCTGCTAAGGAGTGTGTAACAACTCACCTGCCAAAGCAACTAGCCCTGAAAATGGATGGCGCTGAAGCGTCGCGCCTATACTTTGCCGTCAGTGGCAAGTGAGGCAAAGGGTTCTCAGCAGAAGGGTCTGTCGTGGACCTGCCTGGAGCCGCCGTCGGTGCAGATCTTGGTGGTAGTAGAAATTACTCCAGCAAGGCCCTGGAGGACTGACGTGGAGGAGGGCTTCGTGTGAACAGCCGTTGCACACGAGTCAGTCGATCCTGAGCCCTAGGAGAAATCCTATGTTGATGACGGTGTTTCAAGTCACAAGAGAAATATTATTTTTTTATTTTTGAACGAATAAAGACTCATAGCCGTCGGGCGAAAGGTAATCCGGTTCCTATTCCAGAACCCGGCAGCGGAACCGTATACAATTCGGGCCCTCGCAAGAGAGTTCGTCGGGGCGACCCAAAATGACCTGGAGACGCCGTCGGGAGATCCGGAAAGAGTTTTCTTTTCTGTATAAGCGTTCGACTTCCCTGGTAACCTCTAGCAGGGAGATAGGGTTTGGAACGCGAAGAGCACTACAGTTGCGGCGGTGTCCGGATCTTCCCCTTGGACCTTGAAAATGTAGGAGACGGCCACGTGGAGCTGTTCCGCCGGTTCGTACCCATATCCGCAGCAGGTCTCTAAGGTAAAGAGCCTCTAGTCGATAGACTAATGTAGGTAAGGGAAGTCGGCAAATTGGATCCGTAACTTCGGAATAAGGATTGGCTCTGAGGAGCGGGGCGTGTCGGGCTTGTTAAGGAAGCGGGTTTGGCCAACGTGTCGGGCCTGGGCGAGGTGAACCCCGAGTGTTCCTCTTCGGGGGCGTGCTCGCGGGGATCCAAGCTCGGTCCCGTTTGTTGGCTTTCCGCGGATCTTCCTCGCTGCGAGGCTTTCTTGGCGGTTCATGCCGCCTTGGTCGTCCTCTTCGGCCGCCATTTAACGCTCAGCTCAGAACTGGCACGGACTAGGGGAATCCGACTGTCTAATTAAAACAAAGCATTGCGATGGCCCTCCCGGGTGTCGACGCAATGTGATTTCTGCCCAGTGCTCTGAATGTCAACGTGAAGAAATTCAAGCAAGCGCGGGTAAACGGCGGGAGTAACTATGACTCTCTCAACTACACGCGTCGTGAGCGAGGCTGTTGAAGTAAGCACCAGGGCGGAGATGGAGAGAGTGCTGGCGGAGAGACAAAACACGGAAAAGGAAGTACTGAGAGAGACAGTGGGAGTCGGCGTGAGGTCAGCCGTCGCGGAGGCCCTTTAAACCCAGGATCCTGCGGGCCCTGGGCAGTCTTACGCGTCGGTGGCGGGAGAGTGGCAGGAGATAAGGAGGAAGCGGGAGGACAGAAGTAGGGTATTTTTACCTCGGGGTCACACCGTCGACCTGGATAGACTGCGAACATCAGGGGCCCTTACAAACGCTGGACTTACAATCAAAAGAGAGGAAAAAATGAACCCGCGCATTGCGGTACACGGTGTCCCAGCGGCTATGGGCAAGGAAGACCTGGCAGAGGCGAAAGCCAATGGGAATCAGCTAACGGAGCCCGACAAACCAAAGGTTATTCACCAGTTCAAACCAGACCAGAGAAGAACAACATCCTGGGTAGTTAAGGTCTCTCCAGACGACCGGGCGAAGCTAGTTGAGCAGGAAAGAGTGTACGTGGGCTGGGAATCATGTCGGTTCAATAACCATATCAACATCGTCCAATGCTACAAATGCTTAGCTTTTGGTCATATCTCAAGTCAATGTACAAACGACTGCGAGATCTGCAGACACTGCGCAGAACAACATGCGCGGGGACCGTGCCTGCGGAAGGACGAAGAACCAAGGTGCGATAATTGCCAGTACCAGGGGGCGAAAGACTGTGCGCATGAGGCTACGGATTCGGCGAAGTGTCCATCGATTATGCGCAGGATAGCGGACCGCATCCAAGCAACCAATCATGGCTAGCGCGGGGGATCGGCGCACTCATACGCCCCGGGGAGAGGGTCATGGAGGAGGGGAAGTAGAGGCAGGGAGTGACGTCCTGCCGGAGCCACCAGTGGCGCCTCTACCTGTTCCCGTACATCTTTCTGGCTGCGAGCAACGCGATAATGCACAAATAAATCGTCGCAATACGAGCACTAACGCCCAAGCATCTCCTGATGCACAGCACGTTGTAAATAACTTAAACTATTCTGTAAGCGATGGAGAGGATGCCTCAGCAACCCTCCGCGGCGTGCAACCTCCCCTAGTAAATTTCCCTCAAGCTAACGTGGCGGCAAACGGAAACCATATGACTCAGGACGCTGAGAATGAGGTGGAGGAAGGGTTCGAGTGCCAGGACTGTGGGAGACGTTTCCAAACAAAAACAGGTCGAGGCGTCCATAGACGAGCAGCGCATCCGGAGGAATTCAATGCGGAGATTAACGTGGAGATGCGGAAAGCCCGATGAAGTGCTGAGGAGGTGCGCCTTCTAGCGTGGGAAGAGGCAAACGCCCCGGTTGGTACGAGAAATATTAACGAATACCTGCTGCAAAGGATGGGCAGACACAGAACGTTGGAAGCAGTTAGAGGAATACGTCGTGGCCAAAGGTACAGGGAAACCCTAACCGATGTACGAGAAAGGATGAACGTCAGGTTACAAGAAATTCAGCCAGTGGTAGCAAGAGTACGTAATATGGATCATCATCAAAGAGCGCCGGAAGGCGAGTTTGCGATAGCAGGCAACTCTCAAGTGGGAGAAGCCCAGGGGCGAGAGACAGAACCGAGCTGCGACGACTCTCTGGATAAGTGGCTGCGTGAGGTGATGTCAGCGGTGCTGGAACGTACGCCCTGCAGGAACCTCTTGGTCGAGATTGTAGAGTCAGCTAGGAACAACTTGGACATGCAGGTGAAGTTGGAGCAGTGGGCAAAAGCCATCTTCCCACAAGACGAGAACGCCGGCGGAAACCGACGCTACGTGGGAAATACCTCTTTTCAGGCAAATAGGAGGCACCAAAGAGCAGCGGAATACGCGAAGTTTTAAACGTTTTGGAGAAAGAACAGGTCCAAAGCGATCCAGAAACTCCTTGATGACGACGCGGGGAGTGGATAGGCCCTGCCCCTGGAAACACAAGAAACATATTGGCGAACGATCCTGAAGGAGGGGCCTGTTCAAGGAGAAGATCGAGACGCAGATGTCCCATGGAGCCGGACCAGGGCCAGACACAACGAAGTCTGGGCCCCCATCACAGTTGAGGAACTGATCAAGACCTATCCACCAAAGGTGACGGCGCCAGATCTAGACGGTGTCAGTGTGGCTGGCTGGGAGCGAAATGTGCCCCCACTTGTACAGAGTGTCACACTCAACGTATTACCATGAACTCGCAGGATACCACCATTATGGAGAGGCTCGTGAACCATTCTGATCCCTAAAAAGACGAATGCCATGGAGCCCGCGCTGTACGGACCGATCTCAGTCGCATCGGTGGTGCTTAGGCACCTGAACAAGGTCCTAGCGAGAAGAACATCGGCACTTAACGCATTGGACCCACGCCAGCGGGCGTTTATAGAATCTGACGGAGCGGCGGAGAATATTCTCATCCTGGCAACGGTACTGGATGGAGCTCAAACTTCATGCACCGCACTGCACATGGCGACCCTAGACGTTCGAAAAGCGTTTGACACGGTCAACCACGGGGCGATTTTAACCACTATCGAGAAAAAGGGCCTGCCAAAGGAGTTTATGGAATACGTCTGGAATATGTATACGAGCGCCCTAACCCACATCGAAGTAAATGGTCAGCGATCAGGCCCTTTTCACGCCAAAAGGGGAGTGAGGCAAGGTGATCCTCTATCACCCGTACTATTCAACATCACAATCGACGAGGTCCTACGCGAGGTCTCTCCTCTTATCGGAGTAAACGTGGGGGGTGCTAACGTAAATGCTCTTGCATTTGCCGACGACCTCGTACTAATGGCATCTACAAAGGACGATCTTCGAAGGTCGTTGAACACGGTCAATGAAGTTCTGAAGAAGAATGGTCTTGCCCTCGTGCCAGCGAAGTTTTTGGCGCTCTCGCTCCTCCCTCCCAGCCGGACTAAACGGCTCAAGGTTGCCACTGGTCAAATGTTCACGGTGGACCAACAACCTATCACACAAATCTCGGTACTTGACCGATGGAAATACCTGGGCATCATCTTTGACCGCAGGGGCCCAGTTGCGACAACGGTACCACTGGAAGGGATGTTGCGGAAAATCACGGCTGGACCACTGAAGCCCCAACAACGGTGGAGGGTGCTGACTACATACATCATCCCCCGGTTCACCCACGGGTTGGCTCTGGGCAGGGTGACACACGGTAAACACCGTGCATTGGACATAGCGGTGAGGAGAGCGGCACGCTCCTGGTTCCGCTTGCCGCACGATGTGCCGACGGCGTTCTTCCATGCCCCAATAAAAGAGGGTGGTTTGAGCATACCGTCATTCGAGTCTGCAATTCCCGCAATCAAGCTGAACCGACTGAACAACGTGGCGGCGTCAACGTTCGACACGGCGAGGAGAGCTGCAAGGGAACAGCTTGCCAGGAAGATAAGGGCATGGTGCGGACGTGGCACATGCAAACCGGCGGATTGGAAACAAAGACTTCACGGATCGGTGGACGGGTGGAAGCTGAAAGAAGCAGGGCGATCCTCATTCTCGTCGTGTTGGTTCGTGGACGACCACCTGGGCATTCCAGCCCATGAATGGATAGAGAACGTGAGAACCCAGATCAACGCACTACTATCACGAGTGCGGACAATAAGAGGCCAACGGAGACAAGACCAAAATGGATTATGTCGCGCCGGGTGCGGGAGAGAGGAGACTACGGCCCACATAATACAGGAATGCCATCGCACACATGGAGGTCGTATTCTGCGACACGACGCTATAGTGAGGGTCATCCAGCGGGCGCTGGAGAGAAGGGGCCACGTCGCCGTGGTCGAGAAGGTGTACAACACAGCGGAGGGGCGAAGAAAACCTTACCTAGTATCCAAAATGAATGACGAGGTCTACGTTATCGATTGTCAAGTGGTTTCAGGTAGGAGGCCGTTAAGAGATATTTATAACAACAAAAAGTCGTACTACGCGAATAACAGATCGTTGATAACGGTGATAGCGGCGGAAAACGGTGTGCCACCTGAAATGGTGACAGTAGAGGCGATGACTATCACCTGGAGAGGGGTGTGGGCGAGGGATTACAACGAGAGTGCTGCAGGGTTCCCACTCGAACCTTGCACGCTTCAACCGAATGACCACCATGGCCAGAGGACGTCCACCCGGCAACGCGCGACGGAGGTGAGGGTGCCCCTAGGAGCCCTGCCTCCCAACTAAGTCAGGTGCCCCACCAGCCTGGCCAACGCCACAAAATGTCCCAAACGTACTGAGTATAGTGACAAAGACAGGAGAGTGATAGTTATGAATAGATTTACAACTAAATGTTTTATGTAGCCCTCACTGCCTGTCGAGGGGCGATAGTGATAGAGATCGAGTCACAGCGCTAGCAAAATAACGAACAACAAGTGACGATTAATAAGCGTAAAAAGCGAAATAGTTATACCTACCATGCTGATGTGCGCGCCTGTACCTGAAAAAGGAAAAACAAAGATGTGATTAAACTAGTCAATAGTGATGAAAATATAATTAAAGATTTAAACCTCGCGATACGTTGCTGTAATATAAATACGTGGAGAGTCCAAGCACGGTATGTGCAAGGGTCACAGGTAGTGTAAAAACTCCAACCCTATATATATTTATATATGTATAGGAAAACGAGGAAGACTGGAAGAATGTTAAATGAGAGAGAGTTAAATGAGAGAAAAAGAAAAAGTAATACCACAATAGCTAAGTTACGTCCGTACTGTCGCGTGCGTTAACTGTACATCGTCCCCAAACATCCCTTTTGTACACAAAATCCCCTTTGTCGTCCCCGTGACGGGCTTCGAAACTTCCACCTTCAGCGAGCATAAATACATCGATACCATGAATTAAGTAGTATATGTGTCGTAAGGCGTTAGTACTCCTCAAATAAATAAACCTATCGAGTGGAGTCTGACGCCAGGATCAGTAGTAGACGGATTTTGGGTGAAGTAGTATATGGAAACAACGCATTCTCCTTCTCGTAAAAAGACGTACTAGCCGCGCGAGGCCCATCATCTTAATGGTGCGACAAAATTATATGTACTTATCTTGTCCTGTAACCGTATCCATGCGGAATCATGGAGAACGAATAAAAAGTAGCCAAATGCCTCGTCATCTAATTAGTGACGCGCATGAATGGATTAACGAGATTCCCTCTGTCTGGGGCTAGCCTGGGCGGCCTAGCAGGCGCGGATAGGCGGATCACGTTCACCGGGTGAGCCGGTGTGTTTGTTGCTTAATCTGCGGGGTGTGACGTCCCCGCTTCGCCGAGTTTTGGGTCCGCCGGAAGGAGTCTGGCACCGGATACGGTGTCATTGCCCTTAAGCGTCTAGGTCTAGTTGCTGTTATTTGAACGCGTGGGCAGCAGCGCGGCATCGATAAGAGTACAGCCTCTTCGAAAAGGAAGCCTCCGCGTGGCGTTCCCTGGTTAACACTAGGGAGGACTAGTGGCCAATTCCTTTTGTCAAATGCGACATGCCGTTTTGGCAGTGGTTAGCTACCATTTATCAGCGAATAGCTTCTGACGTGGTGCCGTAGAGCAGATTTCAAATACAATGTCCCTATCTACTCCCTCTCTAGCGTGTGATACCTTGCCGGGGTGAGAGGGCTTGCGTGCCGTGGTGATCTCGGAGGCTATGCCGGCAGGGACTTCGGTCCCTGGCAGCTCCAACCTTGCTGGACAGGCTCTGAATGAACGGCCAGACCGAAATCACACGAACATCATAAGCCAAGGTGGGAGGCCCGTGCCGAGGGCTGCATAACCGCGATGATGTAAAACAGCGCGGTCTTTAACGACGCTCCAGGATAACTGCTGACCTCCTGGATTGTATCAGGCTTACCCGGGCAAGGCAGCTCTGCTCGGATGGACTTATTAGCCGACCTCATCATAAGCCAAGGTGGGAGGCTCGTGCCGAAGGCTGCACGGTCGCGATGATGGATAAACTAGCGCGGTCTCAAACGACTCTCCAGGAAACCTGCCGCACTCCTGAATTGTACTCAGGCTTACCTGGGCAAGGTGGCTCTGCTCGGGTGGACTTACTTTCCGACCTATTCGTGGGAACAAAAATGAATTCATTGAATAAAAACCAAAATCAAGTTGAAAAAGACAAAGAAAAAGAAAAAGAAAATAAGGAAAACGGAAAAAAAAATAATAAAAACAAGTCGACGGAACCATTGGTGGTGTTAAACAGGACCGAGGAAGATATTGCGGCATTGTCCATGGCAGGATATATTGGTGGGAATATGGCCGCCTCGGTTAACAGAAGGTTCGACGAGGTAATGGAAGTCCTGGACTCTTCAAGTCTTGGTAAGCGTAGTCGTGCTCAGTCGTTCTCTTCGGCTGGCACTATGGATCCTGCGGTGGTTGTGGGCTCGAAGAAACCCAGGCACCGACAGATAGGGGACTCCCCACCGAGGGAGACGGCTGAAGAAGGAGCTTATCCCGTGCTGGACGAGATCAGGAGGCACCGGGACGAATTGGAGCGCTTCTTGTTCAATGAGAACAACAAGGTGAGCAAGCCATCAATAAAGATGATCCTCGTAAAGTGGAGCGCTCTCGAGGCAAAGCTTTACGAGCAGGTGGTCAGGAACGAAGTTCTCATTACGGAGCTGGAATTGGAGAAGAAAGAGCGGCCGAGGAAAGAACGGAAAGATCGGTCCCTGAAAACGTGGTGAGACCTACCTTTGCCCGGGTGCTGTCGCGTGGTCCAAGTGGCGCGGCTGTCGGGCCAGGCCCGTCCTGGGTGGCTGGGGGTCATGGTGACTGCTGCCCTGTTGCTGGAGGCAGTGGTGTCGGGGCTCGTGGAGGGTCCCGACCGCCAAAAAGGTCAGAGATTATCCTCCTGAGGCCGGAAACTGTTGAGGACGCCAGGACCAATGGTGAAATCAAGAATCAGGTTATGCGGGCTCTTGGTAGTGTCCGAGGTAGACTGAAGGTTCAGAGTATCAGGGAGATGCGGAAAAAAGGTGTTGTGATAGAGGTGGAGGCCAGGGCGGATGTTGAGATCATCCGTGCTGGGCCGCTGCGAGAAATCGGCCTCATAGCCGAAGAGCCAAAGAAGATGGGTCCCACGATCGTAATATTTGACGTGGAGAAGGATGCGAAGGTAGAGGAACTTAAGACGGAATGTATCACGAAAAACTGTGAGGGCGATGGCGGAGGAAACGTCATTTTTCGACACAGCTTCCGAAATAGGAATGGCAATGTCAACTGGGTGGTGGAGGTTCCGGGGCCGTTGCATGGAATCCTGACACGTAAGGGAAGGGTTTTCATGTTCTGGAGGTCCTACAGAATGGGGGATTACGTATCAGTCACAAGGTGTGACAAGTGCGGGGGCCTTGGGCACTTTGCTAGAGGATGTGCTGAGGCTGAAAGAAAGTGCGAGAACCGACCGGAGGTGTCCCGAATATCTCCGACAAGTGGAGTTATGCAGAAACCGGACACAATGGAGCTAAAGGTTGGACAAATGAATGGTGCGCGGTCCATGGCTGCGGCCGGGGAATTGAGTACAATCTTCATAGAGGAGAGACTGGACATCATGTGTATACAGGAACCATATAGTATAGGGAGGAGGGTGGTAGGTTTCAGTGCGCGCAATGCGAAATTTATCCAACCGGTCGCAGGAACACCATGGGTGGCTATCTTGGTTGGTGGACGGGGACTCGATGTCTTTTAGGTTGACATCGGGGACTCGGGTCACGTAGTATGTGTACATATAAAGTCCTTCTCTGAGATTGAAGTGTACATAATCAATGTGTATTGCCAGTGCTCTCTTCCGATTGCCGACTTCTTGACCAGGACAAGTGGCGCTATAGAAAAAATCCGACGCAACGCGGAGGGTGCGAAAATCATCGTCACTGCAGATGTAAACGCGCGGTCTCCTCTCTGGTTCTCCAGAGAGCTGGATGACGGGGGAGCTCTGGTTGAGGAGCTTGCTGAGAAGCATGAGCTCCTGGTTGCGAATCGCATGATGGAACTGACCACCTTCTCGTCTGGTAGGGGGGACTCAAATATCGACGATACCCTCATAACGAGTAACTTGGGACGTACTATTCAGGACTGGAGAATTACGGAGGCCTGTATGACGAGTGACCACAATTTGATGCGGTTTGAAATAAGATCGTCCGTGATTGCCTCTATGGCTGTGTCCCGAAGAGTCGGGTATAAGATCGAGGGCTCCAATTGGGAAGAGTTCGGTAGAATATATGAAGAGTACATGACAACAAGCGTCCGGGATATAATCGTAAATGGAGAGCCGAACTCCTCAGCAAGGACTTTTGGAAGGGTCGTAGCTGCGGTCTCGAGAGCCGCTCTGAAAGAAAAAAGAGCACATACTAGCTCGGTCCCATGGTGGAAGCTAGAGCTGACAAGAATGAGGAATGATGTGAGATGCGCAAAGAGGGAAGCGAACAGGGCCAAAAGAAGGGGTCTCCTCGGGGATCAGAGGGTGCTTAGAGTCCGATTCTCGCGAATAAGAAACGAGTACACCTCTGCCATAAGAAGGGCAAAGCAAACGTCATGGAAAGAGTTTGTAAAAAAGGAAGCAAATGAAAATCCCTTAGGAGTAGTTTATAAGATCATAAGAGACAAGATGAGAAAATCAGAGGTGCCTCGCTCTTAAAGGCTCAACGATGGAAGGGTAACAATGAACTGGAAAGAGACGGCCAAAGTCCTGCTGAGTAAAATGGTACCAAAGGACTCAAGAATTGGGGAGCCCGAGCCCCTTAGGAGAATGAGAAGACAAAATAATGATTATGTAAACATGAACTTGGAACCAGAAATAGGATTAGAAGAGGCCAGAGTAGCGATTAAAAAGACAAAGAACAGGAAAGCATGCGGATTGGACGGTATGCCTGCAGAAGTGATAAAGACTGTATGACAAGTGGATACCGAAACAATCAGGGGTCTCTTTAACAATTGCCTCAGGAAGGGAATCTTCCCAGAAGATTGGAAACGGGCAGAACTGAAAATAATATTGAAGGATCAGACTGAGGACAGGTGGACGGTTGGCTCATATAGGCCCATTGTGCTCCTTCCGGTAATTGGGAAGGTGTTCGAAAGAATAATTATCCAGCGCATTCAGAAGGTTTATAAGGAAAGAGGTCTGGCCAGTGAGAGGCAATTCGGGTTTAGAGAGGGAAGGTCCACAGATGACGCACTGGTTGCTTTCAGGAGTGCTGTCAACCAAACGGAGAAAAAGTATGTTCTGGCCCTATACACCGACATACAAGGGGCATTCGATAGTTTATGGTGGCCGGCGATAAGGAAAAGGCTTACGGAAGCCAGGTCTAGCGGCAGGATTGTTGACTTGGTTGCTATTTTAGTAGGAGGGTCGCCCCGATTAGGACAGAGCACAGCCACGAAAAGAGGACTATGGAAAGAGGATGTCCGCGGGGATCGATTGTTGGCCCTGCAGCTTGGAATTGGTGCATGGACTCCCTATTGAGTCGATTGGAGGAAGATATGGACACGAATGACGTCGAGGCTGTGGTGTACGCCGATGACATCGTTTTAGTTGTCAAAGCGAATTCCACGAAAGACCTGGAGGGGTTGGGTGGCAGGGCGTTGAGAATTATGGAGAAATGGTGCTGCGAATATAAGCTCGCGATTTTGGAAAATAAAACGAGGGCCACATTGGTGAAAGGGAGGTTTGACTTCCAGCGGCTCCCAGTAGTGAGGATAAATGGAAAACCGATTCAATATAACCTCGTGAACAAATATCTCGGGGTTTGAGTTGACTCATGGCTCACTTTTATACAGCACGTGAAACACACGAGGGAGAAGATGAGTAAGTTCGCCATGGCCATCAGGAGGTTAGCTAAGGATGAATGGGGAATAAAGACCAGTGCTATAAGTTCTCTATATAGGGGAGTATGCTTATCCATTATGGTGTATGGCACGCCAATGTGGCACCAGAAAGCCCAGGGGTCGATGGTGAGGAGGCATTTGGACGCTGCCCAGCGAACAATGCTCCTGGCAATGACGAGGGCCTGCAGAACGACCTCTACTGCAGCAATGCAGGTGATCTCGGGCTGCATGCCTTTGAACCTAAAAGTGAAGAAGAAAGGTTTACTCTATAAAGTCAAGAAAAACGAGCATGTATGGTGGGGAAGTATGAGTACTTACCTGTGGAAGAGGGGGTGGCTCCGAATCTGCAAATAGAAAAAGAATTAGTAGAAAAAGAAACGGTGAGGATGTGGCAGGAGAGGTGGGAAAGAGATGAACATGGGAGAGACCTCTACAGGTTTATGAAAGATGTGATATTTAGGAAAAGAAATACATGGTTCATGCCTAGCAGGTTTGGGGTGTATCTCTTGACGGGATATGGGCCGATCGGAGACTCCCTGGAACGAAGAAACCTCGCTGAACATGGGAATTGTATGGTCTGCGATATAGGGGAAAGAGAAACGATAGATCACAGGATATGGAAATGTGAGGAGTACAAGGACTTGGGGAGGGAAAGGATTCGAAATACAAGAGTTCATGAGGAGCTAGTGAGAATTGAAGAAACTTATCTTGACTGCATGGAATTCGCGGCAAGAATGTTTGAGAGAAGGAAAACGCTTGTAGAAGCTGCGCAGAATGATGGTAGATAAGGGCCCGCCTCCAAGCAGCAGGGATGTACAACGACCAAACGGTCGGCTAAGTGGCCCTAGAAACAAAACAAAACAAGGAATAACAAAGTAGAAAGAATTGAAAAGAAAAAGAAAAGAAAGAAAAATTACAAGTAAATTAGTAGAGTGAATTTAAGGTTGGAATTTGATTTTTGAAATAACAACTTATCGAATGAAAGTGGAAATAGTTATGAAAGTTTAAGAAGAGTTTAAAAAAATTTTTCAACAAGACGATCAACCTAAACAAGTAGAAAATAAGGAGAGGTTAAAGGAAGTTCCAGGAAAAAAAACGAAAGTACTATTAGGAATTAAAAGCGGGTATGAGTGAAGAGCTCAAAAACTGCATGAAGGTTGATGAAATTTAAAAAAAACGTCCCTATCTACTCCCTCTCCAGTATGTTCCCCGACGCGGTGAGAGGGCTTGCGAGCCGCAATGATCTATTGAGGCTAAGCCGGCGGGGGCTACGGCCCCTGGCAGGTATAACCAGGTCGGAAAGGCTCTAAGTGAGCGGCCAGACTAAAGGCATACAAACAGCAGACCCGCGATTGTCGGCCTGAGCGTGGCGCAAGCCGCGCGCGGTTGGCTCCGCGCGTCGGGTGTGACGAGCCCGCTGTGGTTAGTTAAGGTCGCTTGGGGCTAGCCTAGGCGGCCTAGCAGGCGCGGATAGGTCGATCAGGTTCACTGGGTTAGCCGGTGCGTTCGTTGCTTAATCCGCGGGGTGTGTCGTCCCCGCTTCGCCGAGATTCGGGCCCGCCGAAAGGAGTCTGGCACCGGATACGGTGTGATTGCCCATGAGCGTCTAGGTCTAGTTGCTGTCATTTGAACGCGTGGTCAGCAGCGTGGCATCGATAAGAGTACAGCCTCTTCGAGAAGGAAGCCTCCGCGTGGCGTTCCCTGGTTAACACTAGGGAGGACTAGTAGCCAATTCCTTTTGTCATATAAGACATGTCGTTTTGGCAGTGGTTAGCTACCATTTATAAGCGAATAGCTTCAGAAGTGGTGCCGTAGAGCAGATTTCAAATACATGTCCCCATCTACTGGGTGCAAGTACGAGAACGGTCTGTGTACGTTACGGGTTGACCGCAGTGTTTCCACGGAAGCATTGTTGGTTTATCCTGTGCGTGCCTTTCACGATCCGGTCTTGGGAGACTTGGCTCTCAGGCGGATGAGGCCACACTGGGGTGCTCCGGATGTTTCTCACACAAACATCGTACGCTCCGTGGTCTTGTCCCTCGGTTATTCTTGTCGGCGAGTGACGCACCCGCTCAATTAGTCAACCAAAGCTGCTCGTCGCTAAGGCGGGCAGCGACTTGATGGGAGGCCTGGATAAGCAATTTGATCGAAATACGCTAGGTTCGTCCGGCGTTTGCGCTTAATCCTGCGGTGGAGTTTGACGCCCACGACCGGCCCAGTCATAGGTCAACCGGAAGGAGTCTAGCTACCGTTTTGAAAGTGAGGTAGCTAATGCTCTTAAGCGGGCCAAGTTGCTGCCATTAGAACGAGGGTAGCAGCGCGGCAGAGCTCGAGTAACCGCGTTCCTTCGTGGTAGCCTCTTGCACAAAGAGCCTCCGCAAGGCGTTCCCTGGTAACGTGAAGTTTCCTGAGAAACCAAGCGGCTAATTCCTGATGTCAAATGCAGCATGTTATCCGGTAGTGGCTAGCCGGTGCGTAGAGATGGATTGCGTGAGGCACCTCCCAGTGGGGTGTCTCGTATTGATTTTCTTGTGCTGCCGTGTATGCCTATAAAGGCGAGGTCAAACAGGGATGGCAACTCCAGTTGTAATTTCTTTTATAATAAATGTCCCCATCTACTATCTAGTGAAACCACTGCCAAGGGAGCGGGCTTAGAAAAATTAGCGGGGAAAGAAGACCCAGTTGAGCTCGACTCTAGTCTGGCACTGTAAGGAGACATGAAAGGTGTAGCATAAGTGGGAAATGGCAACATCGCCGGTGAAATACCACTACTTTCATCGTTTTTTCACCTACTTGGTTAGGTGGAGCGCGTGCGCCTCGGACTTTGTCCCTGGCTGTCACGGTGTTCTGGAACCAAGCGTGTAAGAGTGGCGTGAGGCTTTGGGCCGATCGCCGATCATACTCCCGCGTGATCCGATTCGAGGACACTGCCAGGCGGGGAGTTTGACTGAGGCGGTACATCTGTCAAAGAATAACGCAGGTGTCCAAAGGCCAGCTCAGCGAGGACAGAAACCTCGCGTAGAGCAAAAGAGCAAAAGCTGGCTCGATCTCGATGTTCAGTACGCATAGAGACTGCGAAAGCACGGCCCATCGATCCTTTTGGCTTGAAGAGTTTTCAGCAGGAGGGGTCAGAAAAGTTACCACAGGGATAACTGGCTTGTGGCAGCCAAGCGCTCATAGCGACGCTGCTTTTTGATCCTTCGATGTCGGCTCTTCCTATCATCGCAAAGCAAAATTCGCCAAGCGACGGATTATTCAACCGCCAACAGCGAACGTGAGCTGGGTTCAGACTGTCGTGAGACAGGTAAGTTTTACCCTACCGATGACTCGTCGTTGCGATAGTAATCCTGCTCAGTACGAGAAGAACCGCAGGTTCGGACATTTGGTTCACGCACTCGGTCAAGCGGCCGGTGGTGCGAAGCTACCATCCGTGGGATCATGCCTAAACGCCTCTAAGGCCGTATCCTTCCTAGTCAAAGAAGGCAACGATATCACTAGGAGTCTCGTGAGTCGAAAGGCTCAAAACAATGTGAATTCACTAGGTGACGGGTCCACGGACCCGGCATCGCACGAGCCCCGTTTGCCTTACGGAGCCGCTTCAACCGTCTACGGGATCTTACCGTACGTCGGCTTGGCTTCTAAAGGTCTATCATGGGTTTTTCAAGTTCGATGTCGAGACTCGGAAACGTCTGTAGACAACTTAGGTACCTGGCGGGGTGTACTCGGTAGAGCAGTTACCACGCTGCGATCTGTTGAGACTCAGCCCTTGGCTTGGGGATTCGTCTTGTCGGATAGACGGGGCCCCGGCGCAAGCGGGTAGAGAGAGAGAGAGAGAGAGAGAAAAATGGGTTTTTTTTGTTTTTTTTCTCTTTAAAATTTCTCGTTTCTTCCCGTCATCACTGCGAAAAAAAAACAAGTTACGAATGAACGAAGCAATGCGCGTCGGAGGTGTTTGCCGCTGATCGAGAGAAAGCAATGCGCCTGCCAACAACAATTCGCGTCCGCGATACAGAAAGCAAGCAATGCGCGTCAAGGGTGTTTTCCGCAGGACAAAAGCGAGCAATGCGCGTCAAAGGTGTTTGCCGCGAGAAATTTAAAAGCAATGCGCGTCAAAAGTGTTTCTCACGAGATGAAAGAAAGCGGTGCTCGTTGGATGAACGATAATGCATCATAGTTCAGAAATCGTGAAACATCCTATTACGCGCACCGAACGCTCTAAATCGACGGTCGGGCGCTGATATACGGGAAGTGGTGCAAAAAAAAAAATAAAAAAAAAAATATCATGAACGGAAGTATCACGAACGAGCAAGCGAGTCACAGAGAATAAATGTTTTGTCATAAATTATTTTTCAAAAGCCTGAAACTCCGATCGCGCTCATTTGAACTCCGACGAATATCGAGAAGAAATGCGCGTCGAGGTACTTTGCCAAAGAGCAGCCGAAATATTTGAGAACTCTCTTGCTCGATGGTCGAACGATCATATTAGGGACCCAGACAGAAGAGGGAGAGTCTACGAGCTCTTGAGAAGAAAAAAAAAGTAATTTTGAAAATTGATCAACGGAAAGATCGAGAACAAGCAAGCGAATAAGAGCATAGAAATTTTTTGTTATAAATTATATTTCAAAATCATGAAAACCCATGTTCACATCGAGCCTATTTGGACCATGACGAATATCAATAGGGTAATGAGCGTCGAAAGAATTTGCTGATGGGGACCGTCGAAGTGTACCTGAAGGAGCAATGCGCGTCGGAATAGTCTGCCAATAGGGCCGTGAAAGTGTAAGAGGAGATTGTTGCTCGCTGATCGAACGCTGATATTCGGACGTCGAGCTAAGGAGGGAGACGCAATGAGCTCTTGAAGAAAAAATAATAATAAATAAATAAATGAGTAAAGAAACGAAGAGAGAAAATAAAAAAAAACTATTCAACAGGAAGATCACGAACGAGCAAGCGCATTTGAGCGAACAAATTTTTTGCGTTGCGATATTTTTCAAAATATCGAACACTCATTTTACAATAAAGCTCGTTTGGACTCTAAAGAATTCCGCGGAGCAGTGCGCGTCGAGGGACTTTGCCAGTGGGCGGTCAAAGTGTACGAGAAACCTCTTGATTGACGGTCGAACGCTCATATTCGGACACCGAGCGGAGTAGCGATAGGCAATAAGCTCTTGGAAAGAATGGAGAAGAAAAAGAAATAAATGATCATCAACGGGAAGATCATGAACGAGCCAACGAATGACAGCGAACAAATTTTTT
The DNA here is from genome assembly GCA_946863875.1 of Alloplasta piceator. NCBI lineage: Eukaryota > Metazoa > Arthropoda > Insecta > Hymenoptera > Ichneumonidae > Alloplasta > Alloplasta piceator. The sequence goes on from OX333071.1 coordinate 47,039,491, forward strand.
GCGATGAAATTGATTTTTAAAATCTCGAAGTGACATCATAATCGGATCGGGCTCGTTTGGATTCCAACAAATATCTTGAAACAATGCGCGTCAATGGACTCTGCAAGTTGGCCGTCGAAGTGTACGAGGAGGCTCTTGCTCGATAATCGAACGCTCATTCTCGGTCGCCGAGACAATGAGCGAGAGGCTAATGATCTATTGAGAAAGAACAAGTGATCTTTTTTTTTCTCAAATTATTATACAAAATCACGAACACTCATAGTTCGATCGAGCACATTCGGACTCTGACGAATATCTCGAAGCAATGCGCGTTTAAGGACTCTGCCAGTATGCCAGCGAAGTATACGAAGAGGCACTTGCTCGATGGTCGAACGCTCATATTCGGACACCAAGTTGAGGAGCAAGATGCCAATGAGCCCTTTCAGAAAAAAAAATCCGATTGAAGATTACGAACGAGCAAACGAACGTCGGAAAATTAATTTTTTTCTCAAATATATTATTTTTCGAAATCTCGAACACTCATACTCCGATCAAGCTCGTTCGGACTCCGACGAATATCGAGAAGGAATGCGCGTCGAGGGACTCGCCGTCGCCGAGGGAAGTGGGCCGTTGAAGTGTACGATGAGGCTTTTGCACTATGGTCAATCTCTTATATTTGGACGCTGGGCTAAAGATCAAGAGTCAATGTGCTCGTTCGGACTCTGACGAATATCTCGAAGCAATGCGCGTCAAGGGACTGTTAGTGGGCCTTCGACAAGTGTACGTAGAGGCTCTTGCACGATCGTCGAACGCTCATATTCGGACGCTGTGACGAAATAAGTGAGAGGCAATGAGCTTTTGAAAATGGTGTCACCTATGACGTATTTTCAATTTTTCTTGTTTTGTTTAAATTCAGACCCTCCACCACCGTCTTAATATAGTTAAGGGAAAAACCAGCTCACGATGACGCATTTCGGAAAAGAAAAATAGCTTACAATTCTAGTCGCTTTCCCACACGTAGTGCGATTAACTTAGAATATCCAAAATATCTCACGGAAACACGTGTATATCAGACCCCAAGCTGCTCAAATATCTCAGCATGGAGAAAAGTCGTAAAATCATCAAACCGGTGCGCACACAAGTGTCACCGAGACCAGAGCATCCCTATTGGCCTACTCGCAAGTATATAGGCGAGCATAGACACACGCATCCACTCCACGTATACATATACCCTCGCGCTCGTCTCTGTGTACTAGTATAGGCACTTTCCGAAAAGAGCTCCAAATATTAAAAGAAATCGCCAAGTGGACTGATCTTGTTTGGATGACAGGTTGTAAAAATCACAGTTTATTGCCTGTCCCGCATGTTCTGGGAAATAAGTACTACAGAGAACAGCGTTTTTCCAAACCTTTAGTTCCAAAACAACGACACTCCCGAAACCTCCTATTCCTCATATGCCCTTCTTTCACGAAGAAACCCTGTTTTTCCCAATTTTCACGTGGAAGTAGAAACTCAGCAGGGGAATGCACGTGTTACCTCAGCAAGAGAGAAAACTAAAAAAATAAGTTTATGAATAGTCAGCTGCGCTAGAAAAGAATATACTTGATTCCGATTTTTCATCCCGTGGGTCTCGAAACTAGACCAACGCAGAAAACAACTGTACTAACCAATGGAAATGTAGGAAAATCCGTATGCCCAAATTCGTAGAGTCTAACCCCTGCCGAGCGAAACTACCTTTTAAAAACCCTTGCGCAGCGACGAATTCAATTCAGTTTACGTTCAACGCGCGTCGGTATCTAGCTTCGGAATCGATAGCGTCACGCTACTGTCTTCACTTTGGAAATTTGTCTTTGAGTCAATCTATATCGTCTTCGATAGCATCTAGCTTCGGGATTGATCGCGTCGTGAGCGAATAGTTGTCTTCTTTTATTTAAAAGTTTATCTTTGTTTGTGTGTACGCGTGATTGTTCGCGAAGGATTGATCGCGCCAAATTATAATTCAATTCTTACCTTTCGACATTGTAAATTCTGTGTATTTAAAATAATAATTCAACGCATCAACGTTGGAACAATAAAACAACGAGTGTTAATTTAACTCGCGGCAACTTTTATTCGACGAATCACCTCACCACTAAATCTTCTACGCAACGAAAAGGTATTTATTCTGAAAGGATTATTATTTAACGTGGAAAACTAACATCTTTGCATCTTGAATCTACCCTCAGTAGACTGTAAGAACCCACATTGCAAAAGTCAGCGTTAACATACATTGCGATCGGGATTGAATCATAACCCCATACTTCGATTTAATCAACCCAAATGAAATAACCAGTCGGTGAAACAAGGTCTCCGGAGATCTTTTCAGTGTACGTTCCCACTACCGATTATTTGTTGCTACTTTTGTTGTGATAAATGGTCAACAGAGTAAAGTGTTAGCTGCTCGACGCTTAGGCTCGATTATCTTAACGTCTCCGGACGTTACAATGAAAAGAAGAAAAAAAATTATCAACCGGAATATCACGAGGGAGCGAGAGAATAACGGCAAAATAATTTTTTTTTTCAATGAAATATTTTACAAAATCTCGAACACTCATAGACCGAGCGAGCACATTCGGACTCTGACGAATATGTCGAAGCAATGCGCGTCGAGGGACTCTGCCAGTGTGCCGACACAAGGGTACGTCAAAGCTCTTGCACGATGATCGAACGCTTATATTCGGACGCCGAGTAAATAAATGAGTATCAATGAGCTTTGGAAAATAAAAAAAAAAAAAAAATTATCAACGGGAATATCACAAACGAGCTATCGAATTATGAAAAATTAATTTTTTTTTAAGAATTATTTTTCAATTGCCCGAACACTCATGGTCCGATGTACGATGAGGAGGCTCATGCACGATGTTCGAACGCTCGTATTCGAACGTCGAGTGAATGAGTGAGAAGCAATGAGCTCGTGAAAATAAAAAAGATAAAGAGAAATACATAAACAGGAATATAATGAACGATCGAGCAAATTACGGCAATATGATTTTTTTCTATGAATTATTTTCCAAAATCTCGTACACTCATTGTCCGTTCGAGCACAAGCCGGCTCTTGCTCTATAAACGAACGCTCATATTCGGACGCCGGGCTAGAGATCGAGATGAAATGTGCTCATGTAGAAGTGATGGGGGGAAAAAAATCTCTTCATTCGGAAGATCACGAACGAGTTAGTCAAAAGATGTTAACAGTTTTTTTTCAATAAATTATTTTTCGATCGCTCGAACACTCATAATTAGATTGCGCTTGTACGGACTTCGAAAAATATCTCGAAGCAATGCGCGTCGAGGTACTTCGTCAGTGGGGCGTTGAAATGTACGAAGAGGCTCTTAGTCAAAGGTCGAACGCTAATATTCGAACCCCGAGATAAGGATCGAACGGCGAATAAGCTCTTGAGTAAGAACAAGAAAACAAAATATCTTCTGATCGAAGATCACGAACGGGCAAGCAAATTTTAGAGATTTCTTTTTTCTTACAAAATTTTCGTGTTCCAAAATCTTGAACAGTCATAGTCCGATCGAGCTCGTTCGGAATCTGGAGCAATCTGACGGAGAAGCAATAGTCGTCGAGGGACTTCACCAGTGGGCAGTTAAAAGTTGACGATGAGGCTCTTGCAGGATGGTCGAACGCTCATATTCAAATGCCGAGTAAATAAGTGTTGGGCAATGAGCTTTTGGAAATGAGAAGGAGAAAAAAAAATTATTAACGGGAATATAACGAGGGAGCAAGCGATTTACGGAAAATTAATTCTTTTTTTAATGATTTTTTTTTTCAACGCTGATAGTCCAATCGCGCTCGTTTGGACTCCAAAGAATATATCTCGGAGTAATGCGCGTTGAGGGACTCTGAGAGTTAGCCGTCACAAGTGTACGTCGAGGCTCTTGCTTGATGGTCGAACGCTCATATTCGGACGCAGGTCTAGAGTTTGAGTCAATGTGCTCTTGGAGTGTTTTTTTTTCAATAAACTTTTTCTTCATATGGCCCAACACTCACAGTCCGGACGGACTAGTTCGGACGCTAACGAATATCGAAAAGGAATCCCCGTCGTGGGACTCCGCCTGTGTGTGGCCGTTACAAGTGTACGATGAGGGTTTCGCAAGATAATCGCACTTCAATATTCGGAAGCCTGGATAAAGATCAAGAGTCAATATGCTCTTTAAGAAATGATGGGAGAAAAAAAAATCTCTTGAACAGACCTATGACGAACGAGCGAGCTAAACGAAGCTAACAATTTTTTTTTATTTTAATACAGTATCTTTCAATCGCTCGAACAGTCAGAGTACGATCGCGCTCGTTTGGACTATGACGAATATCTCAAAGCAATGAGCGCAGAGGGACTCCGTTAGTGGGCCTTTGGAGTGTGCGATGAGGCTCCTGCATGATCATCGAACGTTGATGTTCAAACCCAAAGTAAATAAGTGAGAGTCGATGAGCACTTGAAAAAGAAAAAGTAAAAAAAAAATTCATTGAAGGGAATATCACGGAGAAGCGGGCGAATTATGGCAAATTACATTTTTTTCCGATAAATTATTCCTCGATAAATTCCTCGATGATCGAAAGCTCATATCCGGACCTCGAGATAAGGTGCGAGAGGCCAATGAGCTCTCGAAAATAAACGAGAAAACAAAATATTTTCCGATGGAAGATCACGAACGAGCGAGCGATTGTCGACAAATTAATTTTTTTTCGATAAATCATTTTTTAAAATCTCGAACACTCATGGTTCGATCGAGCTTTTTCGGACTATGGAGAATATCGAAAAGCAATTTGCCTCAAGAGACACTGCCAGTGGGGCCGTTACCAGTGTACGTAGAGGCTCTTGCACGATGATCGAACGCTCATATTCGGACGCTGAGTAAACAAGTGAGTGGCAATGAGCTTTTAAAAATGAAAGAAAGTAAAATAAAAATTATAAATGGGAATATTACGAGCAAGCAAGCGAATAACAGCAATGAGATTTCTTTTCGATGAATTATTATTAAAAATCTCGAGAACTCATATTCTTTTCGAGCACGTTCGAATTATTGAGAATATCGAGAAGCAATGCGCGTCGTGGGACTCTCCAAGTGGGTTATCCAAGTGTACGATGGAGCTCTTGCTCTACGCTTGAACGCTCATATTCAAAGTCCGAGCTTGGTATCGAGTGGCCAATGAGCACTCGAAGAATGGAAAGATAGCAAAATATCTTCCGATTTAAGATCGCTAACGAGCAAGCTAGTGTCAGCGAATTATTTTTTTCTAAATGAATTATTCTTTTGAATCTTGAACACTCATAATCCGATTGAGCACGTTTGGACTCTGAAGAATATCTCGAAGCAATGCGCGTCGAGGGGAGACTCTGCCAGTGGGACGTCGAAGTATACGAAGAGGCTCTTGCTCGATCGTCGAACGCTCATATTACGACGTCGAGCTAAGAAGTGAGAAGCGAATGAGCTCTTGAAATAAGACAAAAAAACAAAATATCTTTCGATGGAAGAACACGAACGAGCAAGCGAATGTCAGCAAAGCAAATTTTTTTTCAATAAATTATATCTCAATATCTCAAACACTCATAGTCCGATCGAGCTCGTTCGGACCGCTCACGAATATCTCGAAGCAATTTGGGCGTCGAGGGACTCTGCCAGTGGGCCCTCGCAGTGTTCAAGAAAGCTTTCACTTGACGGTCGAACGCTCATATTCGGTGTCCGAGCTAAGGAGCGAGTGGCCTATGAGCACTTGAAAAATAACATTGGAACAAAATATATCCCAATTGAAAATAATTAACGAGCAAGCGAATGTCAGCGACATATATTTTTTTCCTTTAATAATTTGTTATTTGAAATCTCGTACACTCATAGTCCGTTCGAGCTCGTTCGGAATCAGGGATGGGCGGACTCGAATCAAAAAGTATTTAAATACATGCTTTAAATGATAAATCATTTTTGACTCGTGATTTAAACGGGCTCGGAGTATCAAGTACTTTCGGACTTGTGATTTAAACAGGCTTGGAGTATCAAGCCTTTTTTGACTTGGGATTTAAACGGGCTCGGAGTATCAAGTCTTTTTTGATTGGTGATTTGAACGGGCTCGAAGTATCAAGTACTTTTGGACTTGTGATTTAAACGGGCTTGGAGTATCAAGCCTTTTTTGACTTGGGATTTAAACGGGCTCGGAGTATCAAGTCTTTTTTGATTCGTGATTTGAACGGGCTCGGAGTATCAAGTACTTTTGGACCTGTGATTTAAACGGGCTTGGAGTATCAAGCCTTTTTTGATGTGGGATTTAAACGGGCTCGGAGTATCAAGTCTTTTTTGATTCGTGATTTGAACGGGCTCGGAGTATCAAGTACTTTTTTACTCGTCACTCCTTTCGATTAAGAGTGACAAATTCTTTTTAATTCTGAGTATATTTAAGCTTTAAATTCATTTTAATTCCTTTTTTAATCGAATTAAACGACGAAATTCATATTAATTCCGAAATATTTTTTAATTGTACCATGGTCAAATCGATCCCGGTACAACAAATTATAACTCCGCATACGGAGAATAATAATTAGTGACAAATAAATAAATAAATAAATAAACAAATAAATAAATAAATAAATAATTTTTTTTTTTTTTTTTTTTTTTTTTAATACGGGCCAGTATGCTCGCGCGTTGACTCAACCAAACCAAATCCGGATTTGGTCGATACTGGCCCATTAAAAAAAAAAAAAAAAAAAAAAAAATTATTTAATTATTTATTTATTTATTTATTTATTTATTTATTTATTTATTTATTTATTTATTTATTTATTTATTTATTTATTTATTTATTTATTTATTTATTTATTTATTTATTTATTTATTTATTTATTTATTTGTCACTAATTATTATTCTCCGTATGCGGAGTTATAATTTGTTGTACCGGGATCGATTTGACCATGGTACAATAAAAAAATATTCAGGAATTAATATGAATTTCGTCGTTTAATTCGATTAAAAAAGGAATTAAAATGAATTTAAAGCTTAAATATACTCAGAATTAAAAAGAATTTGTCACTCTTAATCGAAAGGAGTGACGAGTAAAAAAGTACTTGATACTCCGAGCCCGTTCAAATCACGAATCAAAAAAGACTTGATACTCCGAGCCCGTTTAAATCCCACATCAAAAAAGGCTTGATACTCCAAGCCCGTTTAAATCACAGGTCCAAAAGTACTTGATACTCCGAGCCCGTTCAAATCACGAATCAAAAAAGACTTGATACTCCGAGCCCGTTTAAATCCCAAGTCAAAAAAGGCTTGATACTCCAAGCCCGTTTAAATCACAAGTCCAAAAGTACTTGATACTTCGAGCCCGTTCAAATCACCAATCAAAAAAGACTTGATACTCCGTGCCCGTTTAAATCCCAAGTCAAAAAAGGCTTGATACTCCAAGCCCGTTTAAATCACAAGTCCGAAAGTACTTGATACTCCGAGCCCGTTTAAATCACGAGTCAAAAATGATTTATCACTTATTTTTTTTTTAAGTTCTTTATGCCCATCCCTGTTCGGAATATGATTAATATCTTGAAGCAATGCGCGTCTAGGGACTCTGCCAGTGGGCCGTAACAAGTCTACGTAGAGGCTCTTTCACGATTCTCGAACGCTCATATTCGGACGCTGAGTAAATGAATGAGTGGCAATGAGCTTTTGTAAATGAAAAAAAAAGTGAAATAAAAATTATCGACAAAAATATCACGAACGAGGAACTGAATTGTGGTGATTTAATTTTTTTTCGATAATTAATCATTCAAAATCTCGAACACTCATATTTCGTTCGAGCACCTTCGGACTTTTGAGAATATCAAAAAGCATCGCGCGTCGTGGGACTCTCCCAGTCAACCGTTCGAGCTTATGATTGGGCTCTAGCTTCATTGTCGAACGCTTATATTCGGTGTCCGAGCTAAGGATCAAGATGCCAATGAGCACTTGAAAAATAACAAGTAAACAAAATATCTTTCGGATTTAGATAATAAACGAGCAAGTGAATGTCGGTGGATTATTTTTTTTTCCTCAATAATTTATTATTTCAAATCTCGAACACTCATAGTCCTTTCGAGCTCGTTCGGACTCTGACGAATATCTCGATGCAATGCGCGTCGAGGGAGGACTCTGCCAATGTGACGTCGAACTATACGAGGAGGCTTTTGCAAGATCGTCGAACGCTAATATTCCGACGTCGAGTTAAGAAGCGAGGGGCGAATGAGCACTTAAAAATAGACAAGAGAACAAAATATCTTTTCATAAAAGATTACGAACGAGCGAGCGAATGTCAGCAAATTAATTTTTTTTTCAATTCATTATTTCTCAATATCCCGAACACTCATATTCCGATCGAGCTCGTTCGGACTCTTACGAATACCTCGATGCAATGCGCATCGAGGGAGGACTCTGCCAGTGGGACGTCAAACTATGCGAAGAATCTCTTGCAAGATCGTCGAACGCTCATATTCCGACGTCGAGTTAAGAAGCGAGGGGCGAATGAGCTCTTGAAAATAAACAAGAAAACAAAATATCTTTTGTTGGAAGATCACTAACGAGCGTGCGAATGTCAGCAATTTTTTTTTTCCAATAAATTAAGTCTTGATATCTCGAACACTTATAGTCCGATCGAGCTCGTTCGGACCGCTCACGAATATCTCGAAGCAATCGGGGCGTTGAGGGACTCTGCCAGTGGGCCTTCGTAGTATTCGAGAAAGCTCTCACTGGATGGTCGAACGCTCATATTCATACGCAACTCGAATGAGCTAGGGGTAACGGGGTTTCGAGAAAATTTTTAGAAAAGCAAAAATCAATCAACGGATAGATCACGTACGAGCAAATTATGTTATTGAATAAGCTACACTATCACCTTACAATTTACTTATCGTAAAGTTAGAATAATCTTTTTTCTCAAATCCCAAACACTGATATCTTGGAATGTTCTCGAATTTCATATATAATAATACTCTATCGAGTTCTCACTTCGAATCTCATCATCGTGCCGGAATCCGACGATAGTGTGGGTTCCTGATTCTTACTTTTGACGAGGTTTCGCATGGCAATTGAGGAAAAAAAAATGAAAGCAAATACAAAAACCAAAAAATTAATCTACATATACATACATGTATATATATATATGGTCACGAAAAATTGAAAATACAAAAAAAACAGATAAATTTTCGTAATCCAATGGATTATTTACAAATTTTCCATTACATCGTCCCGAATCAGCAATGGGAGTTTACGAACATTCGCTCCATTCTTGTAGCGCTCAGGGGCCAAGTCCGAGTGTGCCTATAGCGCTGACCCTCTCATCGCTAGCCGCGTTCCCTTTACGGACAGGCTGTGGACCTTCGTGCGGCAAACCCCAGTCGGCACCGCTCGTATCTGTAAGAGAGTCGGAATAAGCGGTTCCCGATACAACAATATTGGTCCGCTCAGAGAAGATTCTCTTTTCATCGTATTTTCAAAATGCATACAGATTATAATTATTTTACGAGTATTAATTTTTCTGACACGCATCAATACCACGGGTCGGCGTCTATGACCGAATGGCCCTTTACGTGGTAAGCGCCAAGGCGTCAAGTTGTATGTTAAAAAGACAGAGCATCAACTCACCAATACCCGAGCGAACGGAGAAAAAGTGCGAATAACAAAATTTTAGATCACTCGACAATACACGCTGTGTGTTTTGCCCTGAAAAATGATAAATGAAGAAAAACACATTCAATGACGATGAAGAAACAAAATTTCTAGCCCAAGAGGAATGGAAAATATATTTATTATATTACCAAACGAGAAGATTTTTCGACGATATTTTATATGGTTGGATAGTAGGCTTTCTCTCTTTGCCTCAAAAAATCGGCATGTTTCGCACCGGTTTTCGTCATGTCGAGTAAAAAATATTCACTCGCTTGCCCATGGTTGTTTGAGAATGGAAATAATGTCAAAAAATTATAAATCCGGCTAAGACTTGCGAAAAACGTCTTTTCCGAGTCGCGATTGAATTTGAAATATCGAGTCTGTTCTCTGCTGCGTGATTTTTTATTGCGCGGAGGAATCAGAATGCGCAGAGCTCGAAGTAACGAGCGCGTCGTTACGTTCTATCACGAGAGCCCCGCAAAACTATGCGCGAGCGTTCCGCGTACGGAATATCAGCGCGCTCGTTCGAAACGAGCTCTTCATTACATCAAACGAAGCTCCCTGGTCGATCCTGCTAGTATTCATATGCTCGTCTCAAAGATTAAGCCATGTATGTCCCAGTACATGCCGTATAAAGGTGAAACCGCGAATGGCTCATTAAATCAGTTATGGTTCCTTAGATTGTACCCACATTTACTTGGATAACTGTGGTAATTCCCGAGCTAATACATGCAAACCAGAGTCCCGACCAGAGATGGGAGGGACGCTCTCATTAGATCAAAACCAATCGGTGGCGGGGCTTCCGCTCTCGTCCATCGTTTACCTTAGTGACTCTGAATAACGTTGTGCTGATCGCACGGTCTCGTACCGGCGACACATCTTTCTAATGTCTGCCTTATCAACTCTCGATGGTAGGTTCTGCGCCTGCCATGGTTGTTACGAGTAACGGGGAATTAGAGTTCGATTTCGGAGAGGGAGCCTGAAAAACGGCTACTACATCCAAGAAAGGCAGCAGGCGCGCAAATTACCCACTCCCGGCACGGGGAGGTAGTGACGAAAAATAACGATACGGGACTCATCCGAGGCCCCGTAGTCGGAATGAGTACATTTTGAATCCCTCAACAAGGATCCATCAGAGGGCAAGTCTGGTGCCAGCAGCCGCCATCATTCCAGCTCTGATAGCGTATATTGAAGTTGTTGCGATTATAAAGCTCGTAGTTGAATCTGTGTGTCACGATGTTAGTTCACCGCTCGCAGTGTTTAACTAGCATGCCGTGAGACGTCCTACCGGTGGGCTTAGCCCCTTACGGGGCGGTTCAATTAATATCCTATCGCGGTGCTCTTCATCGAATGTTGAGGTGGGCCGGTACGTTTACTTTGAACAAATTAGAGTGCTTAGAGCAGGCTGTCTTCGCAAGAATACTGTGTGCATGGAAAATGGAATAGGACCTCGGTTCTATTTTGTTGGTTTTCGGAACCCCGAGGTAATGATCAATAGGGACAGATAGGGGCATCCGTACTGCGACGTTAAAGGTGAATTTCTTCGATCGTCGCAAGACGGACAGAAGCGAAATCATTTGCCAAAAATGTTTTCATTAATCAAGAACGGAAGTTAGAGGTTCAAAGGCGATCAGATACCGCCCTAGTTCTAACCATAAACGATGACAGCTAGCGATCCGCCGAAGTTCCTTCGATGACTCGGCGGGCAGCTTTCGGGAAACCAAAGCTTTTGGGTTTCGGGGGAAGTATGGCTGCAAAGCTGAAACTCAAAGGAATTGACGTTGAGGCACCACCAGGAGTGGAGCCTGCGGCTTGATTTGACTCAACACGGGAAACCTCACCAGGCCCGGACACCGGAAGGATTGACAGATTGATAGCTGTTTCTTGATTCGGTGGGTGGTGGTGCATGTCCGTTCTTAGTTGGTGGAGCGATTTGTCTGGTTAATTCCGATAACGAACGAGACTCTAGCCTGCTAAATAGGCGTACTTCCTGGTATCTTGAAGGCCCCCGGCCTACGGTCGGGTAGTTTTTACTACCGACGTACAAACAAATCTTCTTAGAGGGACAGGTAGCTCCTAGCCGCACGAGATCAAGCAATAACGAGTCTGTGATGCCCTTTGATGTTCTGGGCCGCACGCCTGCTACACTGAAGGAATCAGTGTGTCGTCCGTGGCCGAAAGGTCCGGGTAACCCGCTAAACCGCCTTTGTGCTAGGGATTGGGGCTTGCAATTATTCTCGATGAACGAGGAATTCCTCGTAAGCGTGAGTCATAAGCTCGCGTCGATTACGTCCCTGCCCTTTGTACACACCACCCGTCGCTACTACCGATTGAATGATTTAGTGAGGTCTTCGGACTGGTGCGCGGCAACGTTACGGCATTGCCGATGTTCCCGGGAAGATGACCAAACTTGATCATTTAGAGGAAGTAAAAGTCGTAACAAGGTTTCCGTAGGTGAACCTGCGGAAGGATTATTAACGTACGATATTGAAATACAATGTACGATAGAGCGAATAAAGACGGACTCTCGTCAAGTGTGAACCACTGACGTGGTTTACACGAATTTTTGAACGAGCGAACCGCTCTCCACACGTTTCGTATCTGTCGAAAGGAGGGGAGGACCCTGTCATAATAGCATCGGCTGCACTTTTTTCTATCGATTTCACCTGATCGGCAGGTCAATTTTATCAACGGCGCGATCTCATTAGTCGCATTGTTCTTTAATCGCGCGCGCAATAAAAAATAATGCTTTGTCGTTGCTTTGGACGCGCGTGCCCTCTTCAACGCCGCTGTGGAGAATTGAACGAGAAAAGAATTTGCGTCGTTGAAAACGCCGAATCACCTCCCAACCGCGGAGGGTCTCAAGGGTAACCTAGGCAAGCCAGCGCTATCGGTCGCGCGCACGTCGGAGCGAAGAGAGCCCGTGTTGGGACACCTTACTTTGAACGCCGAGTAGAGATATAAAAATAATATTATCACTCATGTTTGGTGTTCCCCCGGACATCACTCGTGGAGCGCTATCGATCGGTTATAACCATGCGAGAGGAATCATCGAATGTCTCTGATGATCCAAGGTTTTTCAATGATTTGAAACGCCCTTGTTTTCAATCGACAATAGCGAATATAATCGGCGTTTTTTTTTGACATATTGTGTTCGAGACATGTTCGCGCTTTCGCGCCTCTGTCTTACCTCTGAAAAAGAAAAAGCGTTATTCCGAGCGTTATTTGATAATATTGAATGCCTTCGCTGTCGCGTCTCTTTGTTGCGGTGTTTCGAGTCACTCAAACGCCGCCCAATAGCTCGCGACTAGCGAGTCACGCGTTCGTCAAAGTTCGCAGACCCGCGGAGCGTCTTGTCGCGTTACGGCACGTTCGTCGGTCCATTCGTCAGGTGGACACGATAAGGCCGCTCGCAGTAAACAAAGAATTGTCAATGACAAAGAAAAAAATGATCTCAACCAAACAATGATTACCCTGAACGGTGGATCACTTGGCTCGTGGGTCGATGAAGAACGCAGCGAATTGCGCGTCAACTTGTAAACTGCAGGACACATGAACATCGACATTTTGAACGCACATTGCGGTCCACGGATACGATTCCCGGACCACGCCTAGCTGAAAGTCGTTTATGCATAAAAAGACTGCTCGTTTTGATAAAACGAGCGACGGACGTGAACGTTTGTCGCGAGCCTTTGTACCGATGAAGATTATAGCAGCGCGTGGGGAGGCCACCCGACAGTATGCGCGCATCAATTAAACACGCATTGGGAGCATCCCTCCTTCAAGGAGGGAAGTTGAAGCAGCGTGCAGTGATGTTTCAACGCCCGTTTGTCAATAGGCGTGCCTCGCGCGCGATAAAAATAATCAAAGTCGGATCGTACGGAGAGCTCCCGGCGTCGTTCGAAATGACAAGTTGGAAATGCGTAATGCCCAAACACGTTTGCACGATAATGATATTTAATGGCGCCGTCGTGATATCGCAGAAAATAAACGACCAGCGACGTTTTAATGTCGCAACTACGTGCTGCGAGACTACTGCATCATTCTTTCGATTCGAAGAGTGTTCGTCTTTGTAAACGTTTTTCGAGAGAGCCTCATCGCGCGCGTACGCAGCGCGCGCGAGTGGCCGATATGACAAAAAAGAGTAGTCTCAGAGTCAGAGTTCGTTTGCTCTCGTAATTCGCGTGTGCCTTGATGAGCCGATTTATTTGTCAATAAATTTATTGACAATAAATATGGAAAATACACGAATGAGAAAAATAAGAACACGACACCGACGCGCCTCGCGCTCCATGGCCGCTTGATCGAGTCTCTGAGCTTTTATATCTCAGTTTAAGGGACAGATACGAATCCGTAGCTCATGGTCAAAGCGTGCGGACAGCGTCGTCTGATCGTGAATGATTCGTCGAGGCGTCTTGTTTGTGCTTTCTATTGAAAGCACAAACATATATTAATTTTGTAAATCCTGCGAAAAGTGCTGTTCAGTTTGTCCGCGGTGAATTTGTATATAAGAGAATATAAAGACGACGACGACGCTCTTTGAACACTCTTGAACTTTACACGATCAAAAAACAAAATAAAATATAATCTCAAGTGGACCGTCAATTGAATGATAGATTATGACGATGCCGTATTATCTCGTTGAGATGCAGACTTATTTCAAACGACCTCACAGCAGGCGAGACTACCCGCTGAATTTAAGCATATTATTGAGCGGAGGAAAAGAAACTAACCAGGATTTCCTTAGTAGCGGCGAGCGAACAGGAATGAGCCCAGCACTGAATCCCGCGGCTCTGCCGCTGGGAAATGTAGTGTTCGGGAGGATCCACTTATTCCGAGGTATATGCCCGAGTCCAAGTCCATCTTGAATAGGGTCAATTACCCGTAGAGGGTGCCAGGCCCGTAGTGACCGGGACGTGCTCCAGGAGGATCTCTCCTTGGAGTCGGGTTGCTTGAGAGTGCAGCCCTAAGTGGGTGGTAAACTCCATCTAAGGCTGAATACGACCACGAGACCGATAGCGATCAAGTACCGCGAGATAAAATTGAAAAGAACTTTGAAGAGAGAGAGTTCAAGAGTACGTGAAACCGTTCAGGGGTAAACCTGAGAAACCCAAAAGATCGATTGAGGAGATTCATCGTCAGCGATTCTGGTACGTGGGTGGATCGCGATGTTGCAGGATCTCGGTCCAGTGACACGCGTTCGCTCAGGTTTCAATTGCCAGGTGTCGTTGGCGTGCACTTCTCCCCTAGTAGAACTTCGCGACCCGTTGGGCGTCGGTCTACAGCAAATACTCCAGCGAGGCCCTGGAGGACTGACGTGGAGAAGGGTTCCGTGTGAACAGCCGTTGCACACGAGTCAGTCGATCCTGAGCCCTAGGAGAAATCCTATGTTGATAACGGCGTTTTGAGTCACAAGAGAAATATTCTTTTTTATTTTTGAACGAATAAGGACTCACACCCGTTGGGCGAAAGGGAATCCGGTTCCTATTCCGGAACCCGGCAGCGGAACCGTATACAATTCGGGCCCTCGCAAAAGAGTTCGTCGGGGTGACCTATAATGACCTGGAGACGCCGTCGGGAGATCTGGAAAGAGTTTTCTTCTCTGTATAAGCGTTCGAGTTCCCTGGAAACCTCTAGCAGGGAGATAGGGTTTGGAACGCGAAGAGCCCCGCAGTTGCGGCGGTGTCCGGATCTTCCCGTCGGACCTTGAAAATCCAGGAGAGGGCCACGTGGAGGTGTCGCGCCGGTTTGTACCCATATCCGCATCAGGTCTTGAAGGTAAAGAGCCTCTAGTCGATATACCAATGTAGGTAAGGGAAGTCGGCAAATTGAATCCGTAACTCCGAAATATGGATTGGCTCTGAGGAGCGGGGCGTGTCGGGCTTGTTAAGAAAGCGGGTTCGACCAACGTGCCGGGCCTGGGCGAGGTGAACCCCGAGTGTTCCTCATCGGTGGCGCTTGCGGGGATCTGAGGTCGGTCCCGTGCCTTGGCCTCCCGCGGATCTTCTTTGCCGCGAGGCTTTCTTGGCGGTTCATGCCATCTTGGTCGTTTTCTTCGGCCGCCATTCAACGCTCAGCTCAGAACTGGCATGGACCAGGGGAATCCGACTGTCTTATTAAAACAAAGCATTGCAATGGCCCTCGCGGGTGTTGACGCAATGTGATTTTCGCCCAGTGCTCTGAATGTCAACGTGAAGAAATTCAAGCAAGCGCGGGTAAACGGCGGGAGTAATTATGACTCTCTTGATGACTATGACTCTCTCTCGTTGAAACTATGCCTAATCAAAGCCTACCTGATTCCAAGATACCTCAGTACTCTCCAGAGCCCGCGCACAACTTTGACTATTCTTAATGAAACGGACAAGATCATTAGAATGACTGTCCGTAGAATCCTTCAGCTCAACCGAACGTGTGCTGATGCCTTCCTGCATGCGTCTGTCAGGTATACGGGGCTAGGCATTCAATTGTTGAGGACTGGTGTGCCGGTGATTCTGACGGAGTGGCTCCGGAATATCTCCACCTCCTATGATGTCTTTGCTGTGAGGCTTATGGAGATGGAGAGGGTATTAAAGTTGAACAACAGGCTGGAGATGTGGAGTCGCATCCATGGTGGTTTTATGGACGCAATGAATCAGAAGTAGGGAGAATCGTTGGAATCCTCCCACTCAAGTAATGGTCTTATCCAAGGCTCATTTAACTACCATAGTGGAAGTTGGGTTAATAATTCACCGCAGTTTTGGTCTGAGGCGGACTTTGTAAATGCTGCACAGCTGCGCGAGAACCTCTTGCCCACGCAGGGTATACCGTCGAACCCCCCGGAACAGAGACTCTGCAGAGGAGGGCGCCCCAGGCGGATCGAGTCATTGTGTCACGTACTACAAAGATGCTCGGTAACGCACTGGTCCAGAATTAAAAGGAATGACCGCATCGCTGACCAATTACAGCGCCTATCAACCGGAACGGGCTGGGCCGTTGAAGCTGAGCCCCACATTCGGTGAACAAACGGGCTACTGCGTAAGCCGGACCTAATCTTAACTAGAAACAACGAGGTAGTGATGGCCGATGTCGCGGTCTCCTGGGAGGGACCAGAACTGCTAGCTGCCACGTACCAACATAAGCGAGCGACCCACAGCGACGCTCAAGAAATGTCCTCAGCCCTTGGCTTGGGGATTCGTCTTGTCGGATAGACGAGGCCCCGGCGCAAGCGCGTAGAGAAAGAGAGAGAGAGAAGAAAAATTGGGTTTTTTTAAATATTTTTTTCTCTTTAAAATGTCTTGTTTCTTCCCGTCCTCACTGCGAATAAAAAACAAGTTACGAATTAACGAAGCAATGCGCGTCGGAGGTGTTTGCCGCTGTACGAGAGAAAGCAATGCGTGTGCAAACAAAAATTCGCGTCCGCGATACAAAAAGCAAGCAATGCGCGACAAGGGTGTTTGCCGCGAGACAAAAGCAAGCAATGTTCGTCAAAGGTGTTTGCCGCGAGAAATATAAAAGCAATGCACGTCAAAAGTGTTTGCCACGAGATAGAAGAAGCGGTGCTCGTCGGATGAACGATAATGTATCATACTTCAGAAATCGTGAAACATCCGATCACGCGCACCGAACGCTCTAAATCGACGGTCGAGCGCCGATATACGGGAAGCGGTGCAAAAAAGGAAGAAAATAAAAATATCATAAATGGAGATATCACGAACGAGCAAGCGAGTCACAGAGAATAAATGTTTTGTCATAAATTATTTTTCAAAAGCCCAAAACTCCGATCGCGCTCATTTGAACTCCGACGAATATCGAGAAGAAATGCGCGTCGAGGTACTTTGCCCCAGAGCAGACGAAATATTCGAGAACTCTCTTGCTCGATGGTCGAACGTTCATATTAGGGACCCAGACAGGAGAGGGAGAGTCTACGAGCTCTTAGAAAGTAAAAAAAGTAATATCGAAAATTGATCAACGGAAAGATCGAGAACGAGCGAACGGATAAGAGCATAGAAATTTTTTTGTTATGAATTACATTTTAAAATCATGAAAACCAATGTTCAGATCGAGCCCATTTGGACCATGACGAATATCAAAAGGGTAATGATCGTCGAAAGAATTTGCCGATGGGGACCGAAGAAGTGTACGTGAAGGAGCAATGCGCGTCGAATCACTCTGCCAATGGGGCCGTGAAAGTGTGAGAGGAGATTGTTGCTCGATGATCGAACGCTGATATTCGGACGTCGAGCTAAGGAGGGAGACGCAAAGAGCTCTTGAAAAAAAATAAAAAAAAAAAATAAGTAAATGAATAAAGAAACAAAGAGAGAAAATGAAAGAAAAAAACCATTCAACAGGAAGATCACGAACAAGCAAGCGCATTGAAGCGAACAAATTTTTTGCGTTGCGATATTTTTTAAAATATTGAACACTCATTTTACGATAAAGCTCGTTTGGACTCTGAAGAATATCGCGGAGCAATGCGCGTCAAGGGACTTTGCCAGTGGGTGGTCAGAGTGTACGAGAAGCAATAGGTTAAAAAAAACCTCTTTAACAGGGAGATCACGAACGAGGGAGCTAAACAAAGATAACAATTTTTTTCTTTCTATAAATTATTTTGCAATTGCCCTAAGACTCATGGTCCGATCGTGCTCGTTTGGAATTTAACAAATATCTCGAAGCAATGCGCGTACTTCGTACTTTACGAGAAAGCTCTTCCTTGCCCGATGGTCGAACGCTCATATTCGGAAGCGAGTCCAGTGATCGAGAGACAATGTGAATTTGATGAAATAAAGAGAGGAAAAAAAATGTTTCAACAGTGAGATCACGAACGAGCAAGCTAATCGGGGAAAACAATTTTTTTAAATAAATTATCCTTCAATAACCCAAACACTCATAGTCCGATCGCTTCCGTTTGTACTCTGAAAAATATCGTAAAGCAATGCGCGTCAAGGGACTCTGTAAGTGGACCTCCGAAGTGTACGAGGAGGCTCTCGATCGATGTTTGAACGCTTGTATTTGGACGTCGAGCTTGGGGAGAGAGATGCAATGAGCTCTCGAAGAAGAAAAAAAAAGTAAAGAAAAAAAAAATCTCTAACAAAAATATCACGAACGAGCATGCTGATCACGGCAAACAATTTTTTTTGAATGAATTAATTTTCAATTGACCAAACACTAATTTTCCGATCACGCTCGTTTGGATTCTCGTCAGTGGGCCGTCCAATTGTACGATTAGGCTCTTGCTCGATGATCGAACGCTCATATTCACTCGCTGAGCCAATGAGCGAGAGGCTAATGAGCTCTTGAGAAGGACCAAGTGAACAAAATATATTCAGATGGAAGATCACGAACGAGCAAGCGAGTAACAGCGAATCAATTTTATTTCGATCAATTATTTTACAATGTGCCGAACAATCATAGTCCGGGAGAGCTCATCCGGAATCTGACGAATATTGAGAAGCAATGCGCGGACGCTGAAAAAAATAATTGAGAGGCAATGAGCTTTTGAGAATGTAAAGCAGAACAAAAAATTATCGACGGGAATATCACGAGGGAGCAAGAGAATAACGGCAAAATAATTTTTTTTTTTCAATGAAATTTTTTTTCAAAATCTCGAACACTCATAGACCGATCGAGCACATTCGGACTCTGACGAATATCTCGAAACAATGCGCGTCGAGGGACTCTGCGAGTGGGCCGACACAAGTGTGCGCAGAGGCTCTTGCACGATGGTCGAACAAACGCTCATATGCGGGCGCCGAAAAAAATAAGTGAGAGGCAATGAGCTTTTGAAAATAAGAAGAAAAAGAAGAAGAAGAAAAAAAAATATCAACGGGGATATAACGAGGGAGCAAGTAAATTACAGCAAATTGAATTTTTTTATTTCTCAAATTATTATACAAAATCACGAACACTCATAGTCCGATCGAGCCCATTCGGACTCTCGCGAATATATCGAAGCAATGCGCGTTCAGGGACTCTGCCAGTGTGCCAGCGAAGTATACGAAGAGGCACTTGCTCGATGGTCGAACGCTTATATTCGGACACCGAGTTGAGGAGCAAGAGGCCAATGAGCCCTTGAGGGAGGAAAACAAATTATTTGATTGAAGATCACAAACGAGCGAACGAACGTCGGAAAATTAGGTTTTTTCTCAAATATATTATTTTTCAAAACCGTTTCAAAATACTCCGATCAAGCTCGTTTGGACTCTGACGAATATCGAGAAGAAATGCGCGTCGAGGGACTCCGTCAGTAGGCCGTTGGAGTGTACGATGAGGCTTTTGCACGATGGTCGAACTCTCATATTTGGACGCCGGGCTAGAGATCAAGAGTCAATGTGCTCGTTCGGACTCTGACGAATATATCAGAGCAATGCGCGTAGAGGGACTCTGCCGGTGTGCCGACACAAGAGTACGTCGAGGCTCTTGCACGATGATCGAACGCTTATAATCGGACGCCAAGTAAATAAATGAGTATCAATGAGCTTTTGAAAATAAAAGAGATGAAAAAAAATTATCAACGGGAATATCACGAACGAGCTATGGAATTATAAAAAATTAATTTTTTTCAATGAATTATTTTCCAATTCCCCGAACACTCATCGTTCGATGTACGATGAAGAGGCTCATGCACGATGATCGAACGCTCGTATTCAAACGTCGAGTGAATGAGTGAGATGCAATGAGCTCGTGAAAATAAAAAAGATCAAGAGAAATACATAAACGGGAATATAATGAACGATCGAGCGAATTACGGCAATATAATTTTTTTTCTCTAAATTATTTTTTAAAATCTCGTACACTCATTGTCCGTTCGAGCACGAGCCAGCTCTTGCTCTATTAACGAACGCTCATATTCGGACGCCGGCCTAGAGATCAAGATTCAATGTGCTCATGTTGGAGTGATAGGGGGAAAAAAATCTCTTCATTAGAAAGATCACGAACGAGTTAGTCAAAAGATGTTAACAATTTTTTTTTTAATAAATTATTTTTCGATTGCTCGAACACTCATAATTAGATTGCGCTTGTACGGACTTCAAAAAATATCTCGAAGCAATGCGCGTCGAGGTACTTCATCAGTGGCCCGTTGAAATATACGAAGAGGCTCTTAGTCGCAGGTCGAACGCTAGTATCCGGACGCCGAGATAAGGATCGAGAGGTGAATGAGCTCTTGAGTAAGAAAAAAAAACAAAATATCTTCTTATCAAAGATCACGAATAGGCAAGCGAATTTTCGAGATTTTTTTTTCTTACAAAATTTTCGTTTTTCGAAATCTCGAACAGTCATAGTCCGATCGAGCTCGTTTGGAATCTGAAGCAATCTGACGGAGAAGCAATAGTCGTCGAGGGACTTTACCAGTGGGCAGTTATAAGTTTACGATGAGGCTCTTGCAGGATGGTCGAACGCTCATATTCAAATGCCGAGTAAACAAGTGTTGGGAAATAAGCTTTTGAAAATAAGAAGGAGAAAAAAAAATTATCAACGGAAATATAACGAGGAAGCAAGCGAATTACGGAAAATTAATTCTTTTTCCAATGAATTTTTTTTTCAACGCTCATAGTTCGATCGCGCTCGTTTGGACTCTGACGAATATATCTCGAAATTATGCACGTCGAGAGACTCTGCTAGTTGGCCGTCACGAGTGTACGATGAGGGTCTCGCACGATAATCGCACTTTAATATTCGGAAGCCTGGATAAAGATCAAGAGTCAATGTGCTCTTTAAGAAATGATTGGAGAAAAAAAAAGCTCTCCAACAGAACGATGACAAACGAGCGAGCTAAACGGAGCTTACAATTTTTTTTATTTTAATGAAATATCTTCCAATCGCCCGAACAGTCAGAGTACGATTGCGCTCGTTTGGACTATGACGAATATCTCAAAGCAATGAGCGCAGAGGGACTTCGTTAGTGGGCCTTTGGAGTGTGCGATGAGGCTCCTGCATGATCATCGAACGTTCATATTCGGACCCAAAGTAAATAAGTGAGAGTCAAAGAGCAATCGAAAATGAAGAAGTAAAAAAAAAATAATCAAAGGGAATAACACGGAGAAGCGGGCGAATTATGGCAAATTACATTTTATTCCGATAAATTATCTCCCTATAAAATCCTCGATGAAAGAACGCTCATATCCGGACCTCGAGATAAGGCGCGAGAGGCCAATGAGCTGAGAAACGAGAAAACAAAATATATTCCGATGGACGATCACGAACGAGCAGGCGATTGTCGACAAATTAATTTTTTTTCGATAAATCATTTTTTAAAATCTTGAACACTCATGGTCCGATCGAGCTTTGCCGGACTATGAACAATATCGAAAAGCAATCCACCTCAAGGGACACGCCAGTGGGGCCGTTACCAGTGTACGTAGAGGCTCTTGCACGATGATCGAACACTCATATTCGGACACTGAGTAAACAAGTGAGTGGCAATGAGCTTTTGAAAATGAAACAAAGTAAAATAAAACTTATCAATGGGAATATCACGAGCGAGCAAGCAAATTACGGCAATCGAAGTTGTTTTCGATAAATTATTATTCAAAATCTCGAACACTCATATTCCGTTCAAGCACATTCGGATTGTTGAAAATATCGAGGAGCAATGCGCGTCGTGGGACTCTCCGAGTGGGCCATCCAAATGTACGATGAGGCTCCTGCTCTACGCTCGAACGCTCATATTCGAAGTCCGAGCTTGGTATCGATAGGCCAATGAGCTCTTAGAGATTAAAAAGAAAACAAAATATCTTCCGATGAAAGATCACTAACGGGCAATTTAGTGTCAGCGAATTATTTTTTTCCAAATAGATTATTCTTTTAAATTTCGAACACTCATAATCCGATCGAGCACGTTCGAACTCTAAAGAATATCTCGAAGCAATGCACGTCGACGGAGGACTTTGCCGGTGGGACGTCGAAGTATACGAAGAGGCTCTTGGTCGATCGTCGAACGCTCATAGTACGACGTCGAGCTAAGAAGAGAGAGGCGAATGAGCTCTTGAATATTTTGTTTTCTTGAGGCAAGAAAACAAAATATCTTTCGATGGAAGAACACGAACGAGCAATCGAATGTCAGCAAATTAAATTTTTTTTCAATAAATTATATCTTAATATCTCGAACACTCATAGTCCGATCAAGCTCGTTTGGACCACGCACGAATATCTCGAAGCAATTGGGGCGTCGAAGGACTCCGCCAGTGAAACGTCGAACTATACGAAGAGGCTCTTGCAAGATCGTCGAACGTTCATATGCCGACGTCTAGTTAAGAAGCGAAGGGCGAATGAGCTCTCGGAAATAAACAAGAAAACAAAAGATCTCCTGTCGGAAGATCACGAACGAGCAAGCGAATATCAGCAATTTAATTATTTTTTCAATTAATCATTTCTCAATATCCCGAACACTCATAGTCCGATCGAGCTCGTTCAGACTCTTATGAATATCTTAAAGCGATGCGCGTCGAGGGACTCTGCCAGTGGGCCGTAACAAGTCCACGTAGAGGCTCTTTCACGATGCTCGAACGCTTATATTCGGACACCGAGTAAATAAATGAGTGGCAATGAGCTTTTGTGAATTAAAAAAAAAATTGATTTAAGAATAATCAACAAAAATATCACGAACAATTGACTGAATTGTGGTGAGATAATTTTTTTTTGATAAATCATCATTCAAAATCTCGAACACTCATATTTCGTTCGAGCACCTTCGGACTTTTGAGAATATCGAAAAGCAATGCGCGTGGTGTGACTCTCCCAGTCGACTGTTTGAGCTTACAATTGGGCTCTAGCTTCATTGTCGAACGCTCAGATTCGGTGTCCGAGCTAAGGATCGAGATGCCAATAAAGACTTGGAAAATAACAAGTAAACAAAATATCTTTCGGATTTAGATAATAACCGAGCAAGCGGATGTCAATGAATTTTATTTTTCTTCAATAATTTATTATTCAAAATCTCGAACACTCATAGTCCTTTCGAGCTCGTTCGGGCTCTGACGAATATCTCGATGCAATGCGCGTCGAGGGAGGACTCTGCCAGTGGGACGTCGAACTCTACGAAGAGGCTCATGCAAGATCGTCGAACGCTCATATTCCGACGTCGAGTTGAGAAGCGAGGGGCCAATGAGATCTTGAAAATAAACAAGAAAACAAAATATCTTCTGTTGAAAGATCACTAACGAGCGAGCGAGTATCAGCAAATTCATTTTTTCTTCAATAAATCATATCTGAATATCTCGAACACTCATAGTCCGATCGAGCTCGTTCGGACCGCTTACGAATATTTTGGAGCAATTGGGGCGTCGAGGGATTCTGCCAGTGGGCCTTTGTAGTGTTCGAAAAAGCTCTCACTGGATGGTCGAACGCTCATATTTGGACGCGGCTCGAATGGGCCAGGGGTAACGGGGTTTCGAGAAAGATTTTAAAAAATCAAAAATTTATCAACGGATAGATCACGTACGAGCAAATTATGTTATTGAAGAAGCTACATTATCACCCTACAATTTATTTCTCGTAAAGTTAGAATAATCTTTTTTCTCAAATCCCGAACGCTGATATCTTGGAATGTTCTCGAATTTCTTATGTAATAATACTCTATCTAGTTCTCACTTCGAATCTCATCATCGTGACGGAATCCGACGATAGTGTGCGTTCCTGATTTTTACTCTTGACGAGGTTTCGCATAGCAGTTGGGTGAAAAAAAAAAGCAAATACAAAAACAAAAAAAAATAATATACCTATACATACATGTATATATGTATATATGGCCACGAAAAATTAAATATTCAAAAAGGACAGATAAATTTTCGTAATCCAATGGATTATTTACAAATTTTTCATTTCATCGTCCCGAATCACCGAAGAGAGTTAACGAAAATTCGCTCCATTCTTGGAGCGCTCAGGGGCCAAGTCCGAGCGTGCCTATGGCGCGCTGACCCTCTCATCACTAGCCGCGTTGCCTTTACGGACGGGCTGTGGACGTTCGTGTGGCGAACCATAGTCGGCACCGCTCGTATCTGTGAGAGAGTCGGAATAAGCGGTTCTCGATACAACAATATTGGTCCGCTCAGAGAAGATTCTCTTTTTATCGTATTTTCAAAATGCATACAGATTATAATTATTTTACGAGTATTAATTTTTCTGACACGCATCAATACCACGGGTCGGCGTCTATGACTGAATGGCCCTTTACGTGGTAAGCGCCAAGGCGTTAAGTTTTATGTCAAAAAGACACAGCATCGACTCACCTATACCCGGGCGAACGGAGAAAAAGTGCGAATAACAAAATTTTATATCACTCGAAAATACACGCTGTCTGTTTTGCCCTGAAAAATAATAAATGAAGAAAAACACATTCAAAGACGATGAAGAAACAAAAATTCTAGCCCAACAGGAATGGAAAATATATTTATCATATTTTACCAAACGAGAAAAACTTTCGACGATATTTTGTATGGTTGGATAGTAGGCTTTCTCTCTTTGCCTCAAAAAATCAGCATGTTATGCACCGGTTCTCGTCATGTCGAGTAAAAAATATTCACTCGCTGGCCCCCGGTTGTTTGAGAATGCAAATAATAATTTGAAAAAATTATTAATCCGGCTGAGACTTGCGAAGGACGTCTTGTCCGAGTCGCAATTGAATTCGAAATATCGAGTCTGTTCTCTGCTGCGTAATTTTTTATTGCGCGGAAGAATCAGAATGCGCAGAGCTCGAAGTAACGAGCGCGCGCCGTTACGTTCTATTGCGAGAGCCCCGCAAAACTATGCGCAAGCGTTCTCTGTACGGAATATCAGCGTGCTCGGACGAAACGAGCTCTTCGTTACACCAAACGAAGCTCCCTGGTTGATCCTGCCAGTAGCCATATGCTTGTCTCAAAGATTTAGCCATGCATGTCTCAGTACATGCCGTATAAAGGTGAAACCGCGAATGGCTCATTGAATCAGTTATGGTTCCTTGAATCGTACTCACATTTACTTGGATAACTGTGTTAATTCGAGAGCTAATACATGCAAACCAGAGTCCCGACCAGAGATGGAAGGGATGCTTTTATGAGATCAAAACCAAGCGGTGGCGGGGCTTCCGCTCTCGTCCATCGTTTACCTTGGTGACTCTGAATAACTTTTTGCCGATCGCACGGTCTCGTACCGGCGACGAATCTTTCAAATGTCTGCCTTATCAACTTTCGATGGTGGGTTCTGCACCTAGCATGGTTGTTACGGGTAACGGGGAATCAGGGTCTGATTTCGGAGAGGGAGCCTGAGAAACCGTTACCACATCCAAGGAAGGCAGCAGGCGCGCAAATTACCCACTCCCGGCACGGGGAGGTAGTGACGAAAAATAACGATACGGGACTCATCCGAGGCCCCGTAATCAGAATGAGTACATTTCAAATCCTTTAACGAGGATCCATTAGAGGGCAAGTCTGGTGTCAGCAGCCGCGATAATTCCAGCTTCAATAGCGTATATTAAAGTTGTTGCGGTTAAAAAGCTCGTAGTTGAATCTGTGTGTCACGATGTTGGTTCACCGCTCGCAGTGTTTAACTAGCATGCTGTGAGACTCCCTACCGGTGGGCTTAGCCCCTTACGGGGCGGTCCAAATAATATCCTACCGCGGTGCTCTTCATCGAGTGTCGAGGTGGGCCGGTACGTTCATTTTGAACAAATTAGAGTGTCTAAAGCAGGCTGTCTTTGCAAGAATACTGTGTGCATGGAAAAAAGGAATGAGACCTCGGTTTTATTTTGTTGGTTTTCGGAACCCCAAGGTAATGATTAATAGGGACAGATAGGGGCATTCGTATTGCGACGTTAGAGGTGAATTTCTTGGATCGTTGCAAGACGGACAGAAGTGAAATCATTTGCCAAAAATGTTTTCATTAATGAAGAACGAAAGTTATAGGTTCGAAGGCGATCATATACCGCCCTAGTTCTAACCATAAGCGATGCCAGCTAGCGATCCGCAAAAGTACCTCCAATGACTCAGCGGGCAGCTTCCGGGAAACCAAAGCTTTTGGGTTCCCGGGGAAGTATGGTTGCAAAGCTGAAACTTAAAGGAATTGACGGAAGGGCACCACCAGGAGTGGAGCCTGCGGCTTAATTCGACTCGACACGGGAAACCTCACCAGGCCCGGACACCGAAAGGATTGACAGATTGATAGCTCTTTCTTGATTCAGTGGGTGGTGGTGCATGGCCGTTCTTAGTTGGTGGAGCGATTTGTCTGGTTAATTCCGATAACGAACGAGACTCTAGCCTGCTAAATAGGCTTACTTTCTGGTATTTCGGAGGCCCCCGGCCTACGGTCGGGTGGTTTTTACTACCGGCGTACGAACAAATCCTCTTAGAGGGACAGGCGGCTTCTAGCCACACAAGATTGAGCAATAACAGGTCTGTGATGCCCTTAGATGTTCTGGGCCGCACGCGCGCTACACTGAAGGAATCAGCGTGTTTCCCCTTGCCGAAAAGTCCAGGAAACCCGCTGAACCTCCTTCGTGCTATGGATTGAGGCTTGCCATTATTCCCCATGAACGAGGAATTCCCAGGAAGCGCGAGTCATGAGCTCGCGTTAATTACGTCCCTACCCTTTGTACACACCACCCGTCGCTACTACCGATGAAATGATTTAGTGAGTTCTTCGGACTGGTGTGCGGCAATGTTACGGCACTGCTGATGTTGCCGGGAAGATGACCAAACTTGATCATTTGGAGGACGTAAAAGTCGTAACAAGGTTTCCGTAGGTGAACATGAGGAAGGATCCTCAACGTACGATATTGAAATACAATGTATGATAGAGTGAATAAAGACGGACTCTCGTCAAGTGTAAACCCCTGACGTGGTTTACACGGATTGTTGAACGGGCGAGACGCTCTCCACACGTTGTGTATCCGTCAAAAGAGGGGAGTACCCCGTCATAATAGCATCGGCCGCACTTTTTTCTATCGATTGCTTCCGATCGGCAGGACAATTTTATCAACCGCGCGATCTCATTAGTCGCATTGTTCTTTAATCGCGCGCGCAATAAAAAATAATGCTTCGTCGTTGCTTTGGACGCGTGCGCTCTCTTTAATGCCGCTGTGGAGAATTGAACGAGGAAGGATTTCGTCTCGTTGGATACGCCGAATTACCTCCCAACCGCGAAGGTTCTCAAGGGTAACCTAGGCAAGCCAGCGCCATCAGTCGTGAGCACGTCGGAGCGAAGAGAGCCCGGGTTAGGACACCTTACTCTGAACGCCGAGTGGGGATATAAAAATAATATTCTCACTCATGTTTGGTGTTCCCCCGGACATCGCTCGCGGAGCGCTAGCGATCGGTAATAAGCATCCGAGAGGAATCATCGAATGTCCTCGATGATTCGAGGTTTTTCGATGATTCGAAACTCCCTTGTTTTCAATCGACAATAGCGAAGATAATCGGCGTTCTCTTTTTTGACTTATTGCGTTCGAGACATGGCACATGTGCGCGCCTTTGTCTTACCTCTGAAGGAGAAAAAGTGTTATTCCGAGCGCTATTTGATAATATTGAATTCCTTCGCTGTCGCGTCTCTGTGTTGCGGTGTTTTGAGTTACTTAAACGCCGCACGATAGCTCGCGACTAGCGAGTCACGCGTTCGTCAAAGTTCGCGGACCCGCGAAGCATCTTGTCGCGTTACGGAACATTTGTCGGTCCATCCGTTGGGTGGACACGATGGGGCCGCTCGCAGTATACAAAGAATTGTCAATGACAAAGAAAAAAATGATTTAAAACAAACAATGGTTACCCTAAACGGTGGATCACTTGGCTCGTGTGTCGATGAAGAACGCAGCTGATTGCGCGTCAACTTGTGAACTGCAGGACACATAAACATCGACATTTTGAACGCTAATTGCGGTCCACGGATACAATTCCCGGACCACGCCTGGCTGATGGTTGTTTATGCATAAAAATACTGCTTGTTTTGATAAAACGAGCGACGAACGTGAACGTTCGTCGCGAGCCTTCATACTGATGAAGATTATAGCAGCGCGTGGGGAGGCTGCTTGACAATATGCGCGCATCAATTGAACACGCATTAAAAGCATCCCTCCGTTAAGGAGGGGAGTTAATGCAGCGTGTAGTGGTGTTTCAACGCCCGTTTGTCAATAGAAGTGCCTCGCGCGCGAAAAAAATACTCGGAGTCGGATCGTACGGAGAGCTCTCGGCGTCGTTTGAATTGACCAGTTGGAAATGAGTAATGCCCAAACACGTTCACGCGCCAATGATATTCAATAGTGCCATCGGAATATCGCAGAAAATAAACGACCAGCGACGTTTTAACGGCGCTACTACGTGCTGTGAGACTACCGCATCATTCTTTCGATTCGAAGCGTGTTCGTCTTTGTAAACGTTTTTCGAGAGAGCCTCATCGCGCGTGCGCGCAGCGCGAGCGAGTGGCCGGTATGACAAGAAAGAGTAGTCAGAGTTCGTTTGTTCTCGTAATTCGCGTGTGCCTTGATGAGCCGATTTATTTGTCAATAAAATTATTGACAATAAATATGAAAAATACACGAACGAGAAAAATAAGAACACGACACCGAAGCGCCTCGCGCTCCATGGCCGCTCGATCGAGTCCCTGAGCTTTCAATTCTTAGTTTGAAGGACAGATACGAATCCGTAGCCGATGGTTAAAGCGTGCGGATAGCGTCGTCTGATCGTGAATAGTTCGTCGAAGCGTCTTGTTTGTGCTTTCTATTGAAAGCACAAACATATATTAATTTTGTAAGTCCCGCGACAAGCGCTGACGCTTGATCAGTTTGTCCCCGGTGCATTTATATATGTGAGAATATAAAGACGCCGACGACGCTCTTTGAACACTCTTGAACTTCACACGCTCGGAAAACAAAATAGAATATAATCTCAAGCGGACCGCAAATTGAATGGGAGATTATGACGATGCCGTGTTATCTCGTTGAGACGCAGACTCATATCAGATGACCTCAGAGCAGGCGAGACTACCCGCTGAATTAAAGCATATCATTAAGCGGAGGTAATGAAACTCACCAAGATTTCCTTGGTAGCGGTGAGCGAACAGGAAAGAGCCCAGCACTGAATTCCGCGGCTCTGCCACTGAGAAATGTAGTGTTCGGGAGGATCCACTTATCCCGAGGCATATGCCCGAGTCCAAGTCTATCTTGAATGGGGCAAATTACCCGTAGAGGGTGCCAGGTCCGTAGTGACCGGGACGCGCTTCGGAAGGATCTCGTCTTAGAGTCGGGTTGCTTGAGAGTGCAGCTCTAAGTGGGTGGTCAACTCCATCTTAGGCTAAATACGACCACGAGACCGATAGCGAACAAGTACCTTGAGAGAAAGTTATAAACCATTCGAAGAGAGAGTTCAAGAGTACGTGAAACCGTTTAGGGGTATACCTGAGAAACCCAAAAGATCGATCGGGGAGATTCATCGTCAGCGATTCTGGTACGCGGGTGGTTCGCGATGTTGCGGGATCTCGGTCCAGTGACACGCGTCCGCTCATGTTTCAATTGCCAGGTGTCGTCGGCGTGCACTTCTGCCCTAGTAGAACGTCGCGACCCGTTGGGCGTCGGTCTACGGCCCGGATGGTAGTCTGTCGCGCGTCGCGCCTCGTGTGCTGACATGCGGTAGACCACCGGTTGCTCGACTGGCTACACGGCAGTACTCGCACGGTATCGAGCCGCAAATATTTGAACTGCGTTAAGCCCGCTACAAGCGAAGGCAGTGTTTTCCGGATGTACGGACTTAGCGCCGTCACTGGGCCCGGCCAGCTGTTGGTCGGTGGTGTTCTGGGACTGGCTCAATTAATTATGATACCGGTCGGTGACGCTACTGCTCTGGGTACTTTCAGGAACCGTCTTGAAACACGGACCAAGGAGTCTAACATGTGCCCGAGTCATTGGGAATTATGAAGCCTAAAGGCGCAATGAAAGTGAAGATCGAGCTTGCGCCGACCGAGGGAGGATGGGCCGTGTCACGATGCGGTTCCACACTTCCGGGGCGTCTCGTTCTCCTGGCAAGAAGAGGCGCACTTAGAGCGTACACGTTGGGACGCGAAAGATGGTGAACTATGCCTGGTGAGGACGAAGTCAGGGG
Source organism: Alloplasta piceator (assembly GCA_946863875.1). NCBI lineage: Eukaryota > Metazoa > Arthropoda > Insecta > Hymenoptera > Ichneumonidae > Alloplasta > Alloplasta piceator. The sequence goes on from OX333071.1 coordinate 47,070,166, forward strand.
AAAACCTGATGGAGGTCTGTAGCGATTCCGACGTGCAAATCGATTGTCGGAACTGGGTATAGGGGCGAAAGACTAATCGAACCATCTAGTAGCTGGTTCCTTCCAAAGTTCCCCTCAGGATAGCTGGCACTCGCGTGTTCTAAGAACTTGTGCGAGTCTTATCTGGTAAAGCGAATGATGAGAGGCTTCGGGGCCGAAACGACCTCAACCTATTCTCAAACTTCAAATGGGTGAGATCTCTGGCTTGCTTGAACGTTGAAGCCACGAGATTTCGGATCAGAGTGCCAAGTGGGCCAATTTTGGTAAGCAGAACTGGCGCTGTGGGATGAACCAAACGCAGAGTTAAGGCACCCAAGTTGACGCTTATGGGATACCATGAAAGGCGTTGGTTGCTCACGACAGCAGGACGATGGCCATGGAAGTCGGAATCCGCTCAGGAGTGTGTAACAACTCACCTGCCGAAGCAACTAGCCCTGAAATTGGATAGCGCTGAAGCGTCGCGCCTATATTCTGCCGTCAGTGGCAAGTGAAGTGGAGGGTTCTCGAATCCTCCGTCATGAGGCCCTGACGAGTAGGAGTAGGAGCCTGCCTGGAGCCGCCGTTGGTGCAGATCTTGGTGGTATTAGCAAATACTCCAGCGAGTTCCTGGAGGATTGACGTGGAGAAGGGTTTCGTGTGAACAGCCGTTGCACACGAGTCAGTCGATCCTAAGCCCTAGGAGAAATCCTATGTTGATAACGGTGTTTCAAGTCACAAGAGGAATATTCTTTTTTCATTTTTGAACGAATAAAGACTCACACCCGTCGGGCGAAAGGGAATCTGGTTCCTATTCTGGAACCCGGCAGCGGAACCGTATTCAATTCGGGCCCTCGCAAGAGAGTTCGTCGGGGCGACCCAAAATGACCCGGAGATCCCGTCGGGAGATCCGGAAAGAGTTTTCTTTTCTGTATAAGCCTTCGAGTTCCCTGGAAACCTCTAACAGGGAGATGGGGTTTGGAACGCGAAGAGCACCACCGTTGCGGCGGTGTCCGGATCTTCCCCTCGGACCTTGAAAATCCAGGAGAGGGCTACGTGGAGGTGTCACGCTGGTTCGTACCCATATCCGCAGCAGGTCTCTTCAAGGTAAAGAGTCTCTAATCGATAGACTAATGTAGGTAAGGGAAGTCGGCAAATTAGATCCGTAACCTCGGAATAAGGATTGGCTCTGAGGAGCGGGGCGTGTCGGGCTTGTTAGGGAAGCGGGTTTGGCTAACGTGTCGGGCCTGGGCGAGGTGAACCCCGAGTGTTCCTCTTCGGGGGCGCGCTCGCGGGGATCCGAGCTCGGTCCCGTGCCTTGGCCTCCCGCGGATCTTCCTTGTTGCGAGGCTTGCTTGGTGGTTTATGCCGTATTGGTCGTCCTCTTCGTCTGCCATTTAACGCTCAGCTTAGAACTGGCACGGACTAGGGGAATCTGACTGTCTAATTTCAACAAAGCATTGCGATGGCCTTCGCGGGTGTTAACGCAATGTGATTTCTGCCCAGTGCTCTGAATGTCAACTTGAAGAAATTCAAGCAAGCGCGGGTAAACGGCGGGAGTAACTGTGACTCTCTTGTCGCGGTCGGACGTGTGTTGGATCGCTCCGTAATAATGTATTTCAAAACTCGGTGAAAAGAACATAATTGGTGGAAAATTTGGTATCCACGTGTGCGGGAAAGAGAGGCGAACAAAACGTGCGTAAAAGTTCAGTCGCGGCGAATGTGTGAGTGAAGTTCTGAGGAGGAAAGTTTTGTGGAAAAAGTTCAGAGAATCTCCCGTGACTCAGCTGTTGCCACGAGGCGAGTTAGAGAAAGGCAAGCCAGAGAGACAGGCGTGGAGCGCCGTGGCTACTTGCCGAACCCCGTCGACGTGGGTACAGACGGTGACCACTTATCATCGGCCATCACTTACCCGTTGGCGAGCTACCATCCGTCGGTAAGTGACTTGTCATCGATCACTTACCATCAATCGATGCTCTTGTGCGGGAAGGGGTCAAGGTTATCCAGTTACCATCGGTCGGTAACTTGCCTGTAGCTGATACAGTCGAGGAGTTACCATCGGCTGACCATTTACCTTTGGTCAAATTGCGTTGCTTAACGCTACCTACTACCAGTTGATCATTCACCTTTGATCGATTCTCCCTGTCGGGTACGACGTCTACCATCAGTAGACTGATTACTGACAGTTGCTTACTCATTACTTGCCAGTATTACCTTCGGATTGATGCACGGCAAACTGCCTGCCATCGGTTGGTAATTTACCTCTGTTCCTCTATCGGTCGATTTCCATCAGCCGGTCACTGACTATTTCAGAGTCGCAAACGGATAACGCAGCACTGGCGACTACTTACCATCGGTTGGTGGTCTGCTATTTACCGACCGACTCACTATCGGTCGATTCTCCCTGTCTGGCACGGCCAAGAAGGTTACCGACGATCGACCGGTTACCACCAGAGGATAGTCTACCATCGGAGGTCCACCTGTTACCGGCGGGCTGCTTACCATCAGAATGCTACGTACCATCAGGAGGATTTTTACCATAAAGGAATTACTTATCCCGTGCCGAGAGTTATCTCTGGCTGAGAGGTTAAATCTCATCATCCACGTCTACAGCTCACCATTTACCATCGTGATTAAAGCCGATGAGTCACCAGCACACTATCGAAAAGCGAATTACGTAACAACACCTCCCGATAGCCTACGGGTGTACTACCGGCATGTCTCACCCTTAGGGGTCGATGTCGGGTGACCCTGGAACTCCGAGACCTGACGTGGATGCGGAACCTAAAAAGAAAAAAGAGAGGTTAAAATCACGGTCGCTTGCTGCTGCTGGCTTGGGGATCAATATCGAGGACATTTCGGACGACGACTGCCCTGTGGGACAGTCACCGAAGTACAAGGCGAGGAGAGCTGAGACGGCCCGACGGGCCTCTCTTGCTCAGCGCTTCCTGAAGACCAACACCCTTGAGGAGAGGTCAAGCGTGTCAGGAGGGACAGCGGGCAAAGGAAGCGAGGCGAGTGAACGTGGGCTATCACCCGATCCCAGGCTGGTAACTGGGTGCTGGTCGCTGGGGGTTACTGACGGAGGTTTTCGTGGGAGTACTCCGGTCTCATCGGGGAAAGGCGCTAAACGTCAGGCGACCTCTCTAGCGTCCATTCAGGACCAGGGGATCGATGAGGCGACGCTGAGCGTAGAGGAAGTCGTCAAGATGGACGTGGGACTCGGACGAGCAATAGAGGATATACGGCTGATGACAACCGGCATCAAAGCCCCGGAGAAGCAAAAGGCATTTGCAAAGGTTCTTTCCCTCATTGGTTCTACGTTTACCCGTCTAAAAACAGCCTACATGGTGCTGCTCCGTGAAAAGGCGACGACGGGTAAAATGGTTGCCCGCCTTAGAGCCGATCTGCATGAGGAATTGGATGAGAAGATGGTGGCCATCGAGTATTTGATAACGAAAACTCTTGCAGATGCCGTTCAAGATGTCGTCGGGCGCTGCGAACGGGACCAACGCGAGAATGAAGAAAGAACAACCCGGCTGGCGGAAAAGGCGGTTGTGACGAGCACAAGGACCGAAATGGAAAAAGTGATGGAGGCGAGGCAGCGTGCAGAGAGAGAGGTCCTAATGGAAACGGTTGGAGTTGGAGTGAGGTCAGCCGTCGCGGAGGCCCATCAAACCCAGGATCTTGCCGATCCTGGGCAGTCCTACGCAGCGGCGGCGGGGAAGTGGCAGGAGGCTAGAAGGAGGCGCCAGGATAGAGCCATGGTGTATGTACCAGAGGGACCAGCAGTTCCAGTTGACAGCTCTATCGCGTTCACGTTGGTTCCAACAGAAGAAGCTAGAGGAAGACTGAAGAACTCAGACGAAACGAAATTTCTGGACCTGAAATCCATCAAGCCTGGCGACTTCAAACTCCGAGTAGAGAAGGTGATAAGGGTCCCCGGATGTGGAGTGAAGATCGGAGCCCGCACCGTTGACTTGGACAAACTGCGTTCCTCAGAGACCCTTAAAGCAGTAGGACTCATGGTAAAGGGGGACGACAAGATGAATCCCAGGATCGCGATTCATGGGGTTCCAGTGGGGTTGACCAGAGAGGAACTTGCCAGGGCCATTTTGCGTGACAACAAACTAACGTGTCCTAAGAGCCTCAAAGCCGTGTACCAATACAGGGCTAACCAGAGGAGGGTCACGACGTGGGTGGTCGAGCTGTCACCTGACGACAGGGCACGACTGGTCGAGCAACGGAGGGTGTATATAGGATGGGAGTCGTGTCGTTCCAATGACCATATTGATATTCGCCAATGCTTTGAGTGTCTGGCTTTCGGCCATATTTCAAGCTAATGCGCAAGTGACGCTGAAATCTGTCGCCACTGTGCCGGGGAGCATGCCCGGGGGCCATGTCCTAAGATGAACGAGGATCCGGTATGCTACAACTGCAAACACTACGGCTCAAGAGACTGCGCCCACGAGGCGACGGACATGAACAAATGCCCGGCAATCCAGCGGAGGGTAACGGACCGCGTCCAAGCCACTAACTATGGCTAGTTGCGAAGATCAGAACGCCTCCGGCCAGCGGGGGAGGGGTCGTAGTGGAGGGGATGCGGAGGCTAGGAGCGACGTCCTGCCGGAGCCAGAAATGGTGCCTCCGCGTGATCCCGTACAACTTTCCGGCCGCGACTACCGCGATACAGACCAAATTAACCGTCACCCTGCAGGAAATCCTGCTCATGCATCTCACGATGCACAGCTTGCCGTCATCATTTTAAACATTAGAAGAAGAGAAGGGGAGAGTACCTCAGCACCTCCCCCCCCTCACGGTGAGCAACCTCTCAATCTACCCCTCATACACCCCCTTATCGATGCTGCAGCTCTGGATGAAGCGAATGGGATCCCTGGTGGCCATGCACGGGTCGTAACTAATGAGGAAGATGGCTACGCGTGTCCCGACGGTGGAAAGTCGCTTGCAACCAAAATTGGGAGAGGAGTTCATAGGCAGTCGAAACACCCAGTCGAGTACAACGCGACTCTCGACGTAGAAAGGCAAAAAGCCTGGTGGATGACAGAGGAAACTCGCCTCCTCGCATGGGAAGAAGCAAATGTCCCCCCCGGGGACGAGGAACATCAACAGTTATCTGTCCCAGTGGATGGGCTCAGCCAGGACTACCGAAGCAATCAAGGGCATGCGACGAAGCCAGAAATATCGTGAAGCACTCGACGAGGTTCGTGCCAGGATGGACGCTAGAGCACGGACACTTGAAGGGGACGAAGGCGGGCCGCCCGCTGAGGGAAGAAGGGCCGCTCGAGAGTCTCAGGAGATGCGGAATGAGTCGGGTTCCAACGGCACACCAGATCGACAGCAACGGGTGGCAGTAAGAAGCCACGACGAGGTTCTCGATGAATGGCTCCGCGAAGCCAGTCAGTCGATCGTAGGTCAGCAGAGAGCAGACGGGCTCTTGATCACGGCAGTACAGCTAGCGCTAAGCGGGAGTGACCCGCGGGACGTGCTTGAGGAATGGGCGCGCGAGGTTTTCCAACCCAGAGAGGACAGGCCTCAGCGACGGATCGGAGCCACTGGAGCACTGTTGACGAGGTGGCAACGTAGAGCGGCAGAGTATGCTGAGTTCCAGTCCCTGTGGAGGAAAAATCGATCGAAAGCGGCCCAGAAACTGCTGGATGAGAACGCCGAGAACGGGCACGTGCTGCCACTCGAGACGCAGGAGGTATTCTGGCGGGCGATCTTGGAGGAGCACCCGGGGGACGTGGCGCACGACTGGGCGGAGACCGACAGCGGTGCCAACGAACAACTAACTGTCAATACCAAAGCTGTGGAGGCTTATGGTGCGGTCTGGGCGCCAATCACAATAGCGGAACTGGAGAGGGCCTATCCACCGAAGGTTACATCCCCTGGTCCGGATGAAATAAGAGTGGCTGACTGGAGCCAGAGGGTTCCCCTTGTATCGCAGGCGGAAGTGTTGAACCTGCTGCTTCGCACACGTAGCGTTCCACCAATCTGGAGAGACTTGAGGACCATCTTGATACCGAAAGAAGCAAACGCGAACAATCCATCACACATCATAGGCCAATCTCGGTGGCCTCTGTTGTACTGAGACACCTGAATAAAATTATCGCTAAACGGATATCGGCACTGAACATCCTGGACGTAAGACAACGAGCCTTTATAGAGGCTGATGGCACTGCAGAGAACATCCTTGTCCTGTCGACGGTGCTCGAGAATGCGAGACGGTTGTGCGCTCCTCTTCACATAGCCACGCGTGACGTTAAAAAGGCCTTCGATACCGTGAGTCATAAAGCGATCCTTAGCGTCATTGAGCGAAAGGGATTGCCTGCGGAGCTCAAGGACTACATGGGGAAGTTCTATTCGAATGCGTCAACCGTCCTGGAGGTGGGCGGGCAGATGTCTGGACCGATCCATTCAACAAGAGGGGTAAGGCAAGGCGACCCACTGTCACCGGTACTGTTTAACTTGGTCGTCGACGAGGTGCTGAAGGAGCTGTCACCAGTAATCGGAGTAAACGTGGCGGGAGCGAATGTCAACGCGCTCGCCTTTGCAGACGACCTTATTCTGTTGGCCTCAACAAAGGATGACCTGCAGCGCTTATTAAATGTGGTAAGTGAGGCCCTCACGAGGCATGGCCTGGCACTGATGACGGCCAAGTGCTCGCCGCTTTCACTGCTGCCGACCGGGAGAACCAAACAACTGAAGGTCGCTACAGGCCAACTCTTCACGGTCGACCAGCATCCTATCCCGCAGATCGGGGTCCTTGAACAGTGGAAGTATCTAGGGGTGATTTTCGACAATAAGGGTCCTGTAGCCGTTAAAGTGGTCGACGCCCTACCGGAATCGCTACAGAAAAGCACAGTGGGTCCACTAGAGCCCCAACAGAGGTGGAGGGTCCTAACGACGTACCTGCTCCCAAGATTAACTCACGGGCTTGTGCTTGGCCGGGTTACCTATGGAAGGCTGCGCGCAATGGATGTGCTGGTACGCCGAGCGGTTCGGTCGTAGCTGCGTCTTCCCCATGACCCCTCTGCGTCCCGACCGCCTTTTTCCACGCCCCGGTGAAGGAGGGTAGACTAGGAATTCCAGAATTTGAATTAATAGTCCCTGAAGTCAAGTTGAGCCGTCTTAACGACGTGACGGCGTCGCTCTTCGAAGTTGCAAGGAACGCAGCCCGAGGACACCTGGCAGGCAAGATCAGAGCATGGTGTTGCCGAATGTCGTGCAAAAGCAAAGAATGGGCCCGTAAGCTACATGGGTCTGGGGACGGATGGGAGCTGAGAGAATGTGGCAAGTCGTCGCTGTCGTCGGGGTGGTTCGTGGACAACTTTATGAGGATCCCTGCGGAAGAGTGGCTCGAGAACATCAGAACAAGAATAAACGCACTTCCATCAAGAGTACGAACAACAAGAGGAGGGAGGAGACGTGGCCAGGAGATCCTATGTCGTGCTGGATGCGGAAGGGAAGAGACCACTGCCCACATCAAACAAGAGTGTCACCGTACGCATGGCGGGAGAATCTTGCGGCATGACGCAGTTGTACGGACAATCCACCGCGCTCTTGAAAGGAAGGGACATTCAGTGGTTGCAGAGCGCGAATACGATACACCAGTAGGAAAAAGGAAGCCGGACTCGGTCTTAAGGCTAGACGATCGGGTCTTTGTCATCGACTGCCAGGTGGTGTCTGGGGGTAGGCAGCTACGAGAAATATATAATAACGGAAAAGGCTACTATGCAAACAACGGTCCACTGATATCACTGATAGCTCGGGAGAATAATGTGCGACAGGCCCATATGGTAGTCGAAGCCGTGACCATCACCTGGAAGGGAGTTTGGGCGAGAGAGTCCGATGCATTCCTGCGATCGCTTGGGCTCCCAGCAGCGAGTCTGCAAGGGATAACGACGCGGATCCAGCAGGGATCACATCTCAACTTTGCCTGCTTCAATAGGATGACCACCATAGCGAGACGGCAACCTGGTGCGCCCAGACGCGGACGGAGGTAAGGGTGTCCTCAGGAGCCGCACCTTCCAACAAAGTTAGGTGCCCCACCAGCCCGGCCAACGAACCCACGACCTCTCGATAATAACAGCCCCAATGCGTAGATAAGCGACCTAGTCTAAACGGATAAAACTAAGGGCTCTAGCCACCTACGGAGGAAAGGCCCTTCTAAACAGATGGTGTTTGGAAAAATGCCTGAATTGATCTGGTTGGGAAATTGGGAGAAAAAGGTGGAAGGTTGAAGGGAACGAAGTGGCCGGGAGTTCGTTGCGGACGAAGAAAAAACTCACTCGCGTGCACACAATATTTCGGTTATTATTAACAATACAGGTTTTAATCAAAGCAAAGTATATAATCAAAGTTCAAATAATCGATAGTCTCGTCTCGGCGATGACTACGCACAATCGAAGCGATGCCGGAAAATGGCGGTCGTCACGATAGACGCCACGTGTCGAGTTAATCATCTTTTCTTGCGAATTATTGAAGAAAACCGCACCGAATTGAAGTAAATACTTTCCGTGAAATTATCGAAGGAAGCCGAACCGGTTTTCGCTCTTGGCCGGGCGTAAATCGTCCAAGAGCTCGTGAAAAGAAATACTGAAAGCCGAGAAATTGAAAGATGGCCGAAAATCGATGATAATCGAAGGGCTCGCCAAAACGAAGTGACGAGGCGATCATCGATCACCGCGAGAGAGCCGCCGTTTGGAGGGGATAGAGTCGCGAGAGCCACGGGTAATGCAGAGTCCAGCGAGAGCTTGACCGTTCACTGAGGGTCTCTCGCGGGAGCTCTGGCAACTACACGCTTTTCTGAACACACTCCCCGCCTTCGGCAAACTCCGTTGACGAAGAGTCCGTCGGCAGAACGCATAATTTTGCGACCGGCCGCTTGAAGGTGGAAGTTGCCGTTCGAAGTGTGACGACTCGAGTGAGGCCGTCTTCGCCAGGGTGAAGTTCGAGGATCCGCGCGAGTGGCCACCGCGTCGGAGGAAGTCTTTCGTCGGTTATGAGAACGAGTGACCCCACTCGTATCTTATTTGAAGGATGATGCCATTTCGAAGTAGAGAGACTTTGATGGAGGTACTCTCTTGACCATCTCTGCCAGAAGTGCTGAAGCCGTGCCTGAAGAAGTTGCCACCGAGACAACCGAGATTCCGCCGTTGAAGTCAGAGATGGCTCAGGCACTGTAGTAAGTGCCTCACCGACGATGAAGTGACCCGGAGTTAAGGATGACAAGTCCTCTGGGTCGTCCGAGAGAGCACAAAGCGGCCTTGAATTGAGCACTGCCTCGACTTGCGTAAGAAGAGTCGTAAATTCTTCATACGTAAGTGCAGTCTCACCGATGACCCGCCGAAGATGATATTTTGCCGATTTCACGGCAGCCTCCCTTTTTCCACCCATGTGAGGGGCTGCCGGGGGATTGAAGGACCACTTTGTGCCAAGGCTGGTTAATGCGGAAATGGTGTGACTCAATTCCATTGAGCCAGCCTTGAAGAGAGCCTGAAGGGTGGCATCTGCACCGCTGAAGTTCGTTCCACAGTCACTATACAGCGTGTGACAAATGCCCCGTCGACCAGAGAACCGCCGATAGGCTGCGATGAAGGCTTCTGAAGTGTAGTCCGTTACCAATTCGAGGTGCACCGCTGAAGTAGAGAAACAGACAAAAACTGCGAGATAACCCTTGTATGTTTTTGCTGCTCTTCCTCGCCAAGTCTTAACCGTGAAGGGTCCAGCATAATCTAAGCCCGAATGAAGGAAGGCACGTGAAGGTGTGACTCGTGGCGAGGGAAGTTGCCCCATCAACTGCTGAGCTCTGAGGCCTCGAAACCGTGCGCAAGTGGTGCAGCGAAGAATGTATGATCGTACTGGCGCTCGACCACCCAAAATTCAGTACGATCTGCGGAGATAGGCCAGTGTTGCTTGTGTGCCGCCGTGAAGAGTCCGGAGATGGGCATCTGAAATTATCAATGTAGTTAGCCGTGAATTCCGAGGCAAGACAGGTGGATGTTTCGCCTCGGAGTGAAGGATCGATCGCTGGAGGCGTCCACCCACACGAAGGACTCCGAGTTGGTCGATGAAAGGTGTGAGGGCGGCCATTGCATTGCTCCGTTGAAGTGTCGCTCCGCTTGAAATTATCCGTAGCTCAGCAGTGAAGTACGACTGTTGGATGAGGCGTATCCAGAAAATTGTTGCGTCTTCCAGGTCTCCCGGTGATATCGGGTTGGTCATTGAAGTATGTGGAACTCGCCTGAAGCGGCCAAGAGCTCTTTTGCAAATGGCCGTGATTCGAAGTAGCTGATTTAGGGACGAATATCGCTCCAGAAGGTCCCAAACCGGTAGAAGAGCCCCTGAAGTTGAAGTGAAGGCGAGACCTGGACGCTGTTCGAGGTCGCAGTCGGTTACGATCTCGAACGACGAAGTGGGCCAACTGGTGCAAGGCTGCGAAAGCCAAGTTGGTCCATTCCACCAGAGGGGATGCCGAGAAAGTTGCCGAGGTGTCATTCCGCGAGACGCACAGTCTGCGGGATTTTCCTTGCCTGAAATGAAACGCCACGTCGCTTGCGAAGTGATTTCTTGGATTGAAGTAACTCGATTTCGGACAAAGTCCTTCCAACGAGCTAAAGGCGACGTGATCCAAGTTAAGGTTACCGACGAGTCGGTCCAAAGGAACACTGGAACAGTTCCAAGTTCGAGTGTCTTCTGGACGTACGAAACCAGCCGTGAAAGAAGTAATGCAGCGGTGAGCTCAAGCCGCGGAATTGTCAGTCGCTTGAGAGGTGCAACCTTCGTCTTTGAAGCGACAAGCGTGATGGTTGAAGAGCCATCATCTGAAGTTGACCGAAGGTAAACCACGGCTGACATGGCCAATTGCGAGGCGTCCGAAAAACCGTGAAGCTGAACCGTTGCCGAGGGTTTTAGTTGGAGCCACCGAGGGAGAGAAATGAGCGAGAGATCCGCCAAGTTCTCTCGGAAGTGAAGCCACCGTTGTTGAAGCGAAACCGGAAGAGGGTCGTCCCAGTGAAGTTTTGCCAACCAGAGCTCTTGAAGAAACATCTTTGCCGTGATGATGATTGGCGAAATGAAGCCCAACGGATCAAATAGTTGCGCCGTTTCCGAGAGGATTGTCCGTTTTGTCACAGATTGACTGAAGTTCGGCTGAAGCGTGAACTTGAAGTGGTCGGTTTGGGGGTTCCAAACGAGCCCAAGAAGTTTGACGCTGGAGTCCTCTGGTTGAATCACGACTGCGTGTGATTCTGAAGTGGGATGGCTCACCCTTTGAAGAAGTTCCGTGGAGTTTGACGACCATTTTTGAAGTGAAAAGCACCCTCGGTTGCAGATCTCCTGAAGTTGACGTGAGGATGCTTGAAGTTCCGCCGTTGAATCGGCACCTCCGAAGATATCATCGACGTACATGCCCTTCGTCAACGGAAGTACCGCCAATGGAAAGTTGTGCCCTTCGTCCTCGACAAGTTGCAGCATGACTCGAATTGCCAAGAACGGGGCGCAACTAAGGCCGTACTTGACGGTGGTGAGGCAGAAGGGGAAGATGTGCTCCTGCTCATCAACCCACAGGATCCGTTGAAGGTTCCAATCATCCGAATGAAGGTTGATTTGACGGTACATCTTTGTGATGTCCGTCGCGAAGATGAAGCGATGCCGTCGGATCCAAAGAAGTACGTCAGAAGTGTCCTGTTGAAGTTTGGCGCCCGTGTAGAGGAGGTCGTTAAGCGAGACACCACTGCTCGTCTTGCACGACCCGTTGAAGACCACTCGAAGCTTGGTGGTGGTGCCGTGAGCCCGAACAACACCGTGATGGGGCAAATAATGCACGGGAGTTGAAGCTGTTCCAGTAGAAGCTCGCACCATGTGATACAACGTCTCGTACTCCTGAAGAAAACCGTGATACAACTCTCGATAAGTTGAATTACGCGAGAGCCGCTTTTGAAGTTGAAGAAGGGAGCGCCACGCTGCCATGAAGGAATCCCCGAGAGACGATGGTGAAGTGTTGAGAGGAAGGCGAACTGTAGATCGCCCGTCTTCGTCTCGCGAATGCGTGTCCTTGAAGTGTTGTTCACAGGAGGAATCCTCGGGCTCAGATATAGAGGCTGAGTCCGACGGAATTTTCTCCTGTTCCCAGAAATTTCTAAAGCAAGGAAGCGAACTCATTATCAATTGAAGTGTGCTGAATACGAACCGAGCTTGAAGTAGAATCAGACATTAAAGAGTGGGTGACGGTGGTAGCTCCCCGCGTGCGGCTAGCTGACTGACTCCCAATTCCAAGATATAAATTGAGGCGGCCATTCTTTCCAATCGAAGAAGTTGAATCGTACGTTCCGAAATGAACGCAAGTTCAGCAATGGGATCGATTAAAAACCGAACTCGATGTGAACTGCCAGAAGAAGAGGTCAGAGTTGCCTGGCTCGTTGCCAGCAAAACTGAAGGCCGAATATCCAGATTGGTAGAAGCACTCTTCGAAGTTACCGTAGAATTGAAAAAATCGGAAGTGGCCGAAATCAGAAGTTGTACCGGTGTATTCAGCGAGCCAGACGATGCGTCGCATTGACGGTTGCTGAATGGTATCGAAGAATTTCACAAAAACTAATCCCGAAGACAACCACGAGATCGAATATTGACCGTTCGTAAATCGTTCAACATCTTTCTCAGAAAAGAAGACCGCGAATGAATGATGAATTTACGTTCATTCGGAGTGAATCGTAGGACTCGAGAAACTGAAGTGACTGAAGTCATCAAAGAAAATCGCACTGAATTTAATCTTTAATATCTCAGATGAAGTGAAGCACGAGGAGACAGCGAGATTGAGGAATAACCGGGCGTAAATCGGTTACCTTTTTTCTCGTTGAAGATGGGCCGCGTGCGAAGCAACGAAAAATGTCGATGCGTAGCACAAAAACGAAAAACCACGAACGCGCAACTCGGCGAAGATTTCGAAGCGAAAGCACTTAAAGATTCCTGAAAAGCACGAGAGCGTGACGCTATGAAGAATGTTGATGCGCCACACGTGAGCGGAAATCACTTGAGCGCGCAAGGCGGTGACAATTTCGAAGCCACGAACCAGAACGAAAACTCACGAACGCGCGAGGCGTTGAAGATGATACACCGACGCAAGGGCCCGATAGAGTGCGCATGCGCACCGCACTGAAGAAATTCGCGAAGCACCCGTTGAACCACCGAGAATACATGTCAGCTGCACACATACGACGACGAGAATGTTTGTGTAATGCGCACGAAAAAAAACCCAAAAACCAAAAGACCGAAGAAAACGAAGTACGCGCACACACTCGGTGACGAGAATGTTCGTGTGACGCACTCGAAAAAAACCAAAAACCGAAGAAAACGAACTACGCGCACACACTCGGCGACGAGAATGTTCGTGTGACGCACTTGAAAAAAAACCAAAAACCGAAGAAAACGAAGTACACGCGCACACTCGGTGACGAGAATGTTCGTGTGACGCACTTGAAAAAAACCAAAAACCGAAGAAAACGAAGTACGCGCACACACTCGGCGACGAGAATGTTCGTGTAACGCGCACGGCGAACCAAAAAAAACGAGTAGCTACGCGAACAAACTCGATTCACGAAGTTTGTCACGCGATGCGTAGCGAAGGAATCCAAAGAAATACTAAATGCGCCGAAAATATCCAAAAACTGCGTAATTAAATGCGAAGAAAGTCCCGAAGCGCACAAAGAATCACGTGACGCGCACACACACTCGAATATCGAGAATGTCTGTGATGCGTGCACACTCGAAGGGTCCGGAAAGTTCACTAAAGGGTTTGAATTACGCGTAAATCGATGTGACGAAGAGACCCAATGCGCGGAAAAACACGTGGTATATGTCACGAAAAAGAAGAATTCAAAGCGCAGAGAAACCGAGAAGCGCGCGAAAGGAATCGGGTGATACGCGCACACAGCGAAGAGCCCGAGAAACCCCATGTAGCGCGCACTCACGACGAAGAATGTCCAGCGAGGAACGAAGATCCGCACAAAGCGGACGAAGCGATAGTTTTCTTATCGCGCGCGAGAGCGCGATGATATTCCCGCGCACTCAACGAAGAAATTTCTCGAAGCGTCCGGGCTCTCCTCTCGCGCGAAAGTGAGAGAGAGAGACTTATGGCGCACTGAACGTGAGCGAGAGAGACCAAGATAACGAAGCGTGACGAGCACGTTGTCGAACAATGGAACGCCCGTTCTCTTGCGCACTTTTCTCTTACGCAAACCGAAGCACTTCCGCAATTTTCACAAATTTCCCTATCCGGCTCGAAGGACCATGTTTGGAAAAATGCCTGAATTGATCTGGTTGGGAAATTGGGAGAAAAAGGTGGAAGGTTGAAGGGAACGAAGTGGCCGGAAGTTCGTTGCGGACGAAGAAAAAACTCACTCGCGTGCACACAATATTTCGGTTATTATTAACAATACAGGTTTTAATCAAAGCAAAGTATATAATCAAAGTTCAAATAATCGATAGTCTCGTCTCGGCGATGACTACGCACAATCGAAGCGATGCCGGAAAATGGCGGTCGTCACGGTAGACGCCACGTGTCGCGTTAATCATCTTTTCTTACGAATTATTGAAGAAAACCGCACCGAATTGAAGTGAATACTTTCCGTAAAATTATCGAAGGAAGCCGAACCGGTTTTCGCTCTTGGCCGGGCGTAAATCGTCCAAGAGCTCGTGAAAAGAAATACTGAAAGCCGAGAAATTGAAAGATGGCCGAAAATCGATGATAATCGAAGGGCTCGCCAAAACGAAGTGACGAGGCGATCATCGATCACCGCGAGAGAGCCGCTGTTTGGAGGGGATAGAGTCGCGAGAGCCACGGGTAATGCAGAGTCCAGCGAGAGCTTGACCGTTCACTGAGGGTCTCTCGCGGGAGCTCTGGCAACTACACGCTTTTCTGAACAGATGGAGTTAATGCGCATTAATGTGATGTAAAAGTGTGTATTCGTACGGGTGCTTGTATCGATGTTCCATGTTTGTCTCGAACAGCTATCGAACGATGTAAACATGAATCCAGTGCACATAGTCATTGTAAGCTTGAATATGTGTGAGTGTGTGTGTAAAGTATATCTAAAGATAATAAACCTGGCTGTGTAACCTGATGAGCGAGGGAAACGAAATGAATGAACCTTAAGCGCGAAAAGAGTACCCGCACGAGCAACTGCTGCAACTCACGAGCAAAATGCGGAAATATGAATGTGTCGTAATTAAACGAAAATGCGCTTCTCACTGAAGCATACCAACTACCCCATTAGTGAAATTCCCCCCAGCTGCTACTGCTCCCGCATCATAAAGCCATATTTCCATCCGCTCCTACAATATAGTCAACAAGGTCCAGGACAAACGTTCCACGTTTTGTAAAAATGTAAGGTGGAGACCCTTCCCAATCAACGAACTTGAAAAGGAGAGGCTCCTACCACGGTCGGCTGAAACATCGCAGAAGATCGACATGTAAAGTTGCAAAGACTTAGCGGAATAAGGAAGCCTGCGGTGGACGATAGCGTGAACAACACGACAGCACCCCAATGTAATATAATATATATCTATGCGGAATCATGGAGAACGAATAAACATAGCCGAATGCCTCGTCATCTAATTAGTGACGCGCATGCATGAATTAACGAGATTCCCGCTGTCCCTATCTACTCCCTCTCCAGTATGTTCCTTGACGTGGTGAGAGGGCTTGCGAGCTGCAATGATCTTTTGAGGCTGAGCCGACGGGGCTACGGCCCCTGGCAGGTATAACCAGGTCGGAAAGGCCTGCGACTGGCTCCGCGCGTCGGGTGTGACGAGCCCGCTGTGGTTAGTTACAGGTCGCTTGGGGCTAGCCTGGGCGGCCTAGCAGGCGCGGATGAGCGGATCACGTTCACCGGGTGAGCCAGTGCGTTCGTTGCTTAATCCGCGGGGTGTGACGTCCCCGCTTCACCGAGTTTCGGGCCCGCCGAAAGGAGTCTGGCACTGGATACGGTGTCACTGCCCTTAAGCGTCTAGGTCTAGTTGCTGTCATTTGAACGCGTGGGCAGCAGCGCGGCATCGATAAGAGTCCAGCCACTTCGAGAAGGAAGCCTCCGAGTGGCGTTCCCTGGTTAACACTAGAGAGGACTAGTGGCCAGTTCTTTCTGTCAAATGCGACATGTCATTTCGGCAGTGGTTAGCTACCATTTATAAGCGAATAGCTTCAGAAGTGGTGCCGTAGAGCAGATTTCAAATACATGTCCCTATCTACTGGCGGGAGTGACTATGACATTCTTAACATGGTTATTCGTAGCTGTGTTAAGGGTGAAGTAGTCAGCAAGCAGTCCCCTCCCCGTGGGCCCCGCTGTAAACCAACCAAAGAGCTATAATGTATATTTTATAGTTCTTTTGTTGGGCTAAGAACTGCCTCTGTTAACTACTCTATCATTATTATAAAATATTAAACTGTTATTATTATTATTATTGTCTCTCGAACGCTGGGTCTCGTGGGTGGGTCGACGTCCCGGCGGGTTCGGTTCTCTTGCTCGCGCAACTTTTCACCAATCGGAGGCTTGTTCTGATACATGCTGCGGAAAACAATCTTCTAGACACGGATGTGACGTTAAGCACACATGAAGACAAACGGAGATTGGCCAGATTGGTTGAGATGTTGTGCGGGCTTGAGGGTGGGCGACGCACGGGCTTCGGACGCCTTTGCACAGACTTCAGGGGACTTAATATATCTTCTAGCCTCTTCAAGGCATAAATTCTTCATAGATGACCTGACCAAGGCCCCCATCAGCAAAGCCACTGGAGGCTCTGTTGGTGAGGGGACTTGGGGGTCTTGAAGGAACTGACTTTTTTTCCTTTTCGTAAGTACTCAGGGTTTTCAGGTGACCTGGCCAGGGTCCCACACTACCGAAGTCGCTAGAGAGGCGTCGGCGGTGAGGGAACCAGGGGGGTCGTTAAGCTAACTTAATTTAATTAAATTTCGTTGAACTTCATCATGTTTAATCCAACTACATCACCTCTTTCCTCCTTTCTTCGTCGCAGCTCTGTTTTAATCTTCTTCATCTCTCGTTACTCGACGTCATTGTTTTATTTTATTTTGAATTGCCTCTCGGAGGATGAGTTCCCCTCGGGTGGGTCGTTGTCTGGGCTGACCCGATTCGGCCGGCGTGGAGATTCTTTTCCAATCAAAGGGTTCTGATACATGCTGCGAATAGCAATCTCCTTTTTGGATGTGTGTCAAGCACAAATAAAGACAAACGGAGATAGCCAAGATTGGATTTTGGTCTGTGCGCTTGCTAGGGTTGGTACGTGCAGGCTTCGAACGCCTTGAGGGCTCGTCATCCCCCAACCACCTCATCCTTCTCCTATCATCTCCTGATAGTGGGTGGGTTTGACCCTCCTGGGGTTAGGGTCTGGGCACTCCGTTCCGGCGCACTGGGGCTGCTCTTTGGATCAAAATTTCTGAACATAGGTGGCAACTACCTGCGTCTCGTTTCGGATGTGCCGGATGAGCACGGGGACAATAACCTTGAGATAATCTGTTCTGGGAGTATGCAATCCGGTGCTAGCGGGTCGGCGGGCTCGGGCTGTCGAGAGCTGTGTCTGTAGGATGCTCTCGACAGCGTAGGCACTGGGTTTCCTTAATCAACTATTCTCGCTCCAAATAGGTTCCTCCCCGATTTGTCGGTTCTCTATAAGTTTGGAGTTCGGATTTCAACGGGTTTCTCCCCGATTTGTCGGTTTTCAAGTTCTAGAGGAGTTTCTTAACGGGTTTCTTTGCCAATTTTCTTCCTTGTACCTTGATAGGACTACTCTCAAATACTTTGTGCTCGCAGCCCTCCCTCTCCCGTTGATACTTACCACTAGTCTAGATTAACTTAGATAAGACTAGATTGGACCAGATTTAATAAGGTTGCAAGCAATGCAAGCGGCACCGGCTTTACCGGTGTGAGACGTTTGGCGGCCTCGCGACCCCTAGTCAACCCTCAAGGCCAAGCTGAACTTCGCGGTGACAACATCGTGGCAGGAGGAGGTTTTGCTCCTGTCTCAAGCGCGGGGACGTCGTCGGACTAGCGATCGGCGATGGTCCGTAAACAACAAGTGCTCGAGGTAGACAAGCGGCTCTGTCGACCGGGAATAATCTTTCCGCATTACTCTTGGGACAAAGATGAGAACAATTAAACAAAAATCAACGAGAAAGAAGGAAGCGGGTCCGGAAGCCCATCCGAGACAAGGAGGAACATTGTCCACCGCTAGAGTAAGTAAGGGTCAATCCGCTGCGGAGTGGAGCACTCGTCGGGTCACGGGGCACACGCGTCCGCGGCTTCGATCCAGGTCCTTGACTACGCTCTCCCTTCCGTCTGCCCAACTCGCGCGCGCTCGTCGAAAAAAGTTCCGTGCCCACGTGTCCCCGAGGGTGCTCCTCGAACCGCTGGCGTTCCGAGCCCAGGGCAGGTTTACGATCTCGGCCTTCGTGCCATAATTCGGGTAGAACGTTGCGAAGCAATCGTGTGTGAAATCGCGACCGTTAGTCGGCCACCGCTGGCTCAGCGCGGAAGTGAAGCTAGGAACGACGAAATCAACGTGATCGCGACAACCTCTCGTATTTCCGACCGATAGCCACTTGCGGCTCGCGAAATCGTCCTGGTTGTCCCGCGTGGCAACCCCAATAGAGTCAGACCCAATAGGAAATTTCAGATTAGGGTGCTGCAGCTGAACATGCAGCGTGTGAGCAAGGTGACCGGAGAAGTGCGTGAACTCGTGGCCGCCAAGCGACTAGACGTCCTCTCCTCCAGGAGCGCACGTCGTGAAGCAGGGCGCGAGTCAAACATTCTACGGATTCGGTGTTAGCATGAAGATCGCTGCAGTGCGCACAGCCAAACCGTGGGCTGCCGTTGCGCTCTGCAACCCCGACTATAATCTTCTTTATCTCTCGCAGCTTAGCACGACGCACTGTGTATGTTGTGAAGTGCAGTCTCCCGGTTTTTCCTCCTACGTCGTGTCTCACTACTTCCAGTGGCAAGACGATATAGAGGTGCACCTCAGACACCTCGCTATGGTGCATCGTTCTCTGAGGGGGAAGAGAGTTCTCATCGCATTGGATGCCAATGCGAGGTCCAACCTCTGGGGTCCGCAGGCGTCGAACGACCATGGACTTCAGCTGGAGAGACTTATTCAGGAATTCGATCTTGGGGTAGAAAATAGAATAGATCAGGGCCCAACTTTCAGCGGGCCCAGGGGGTCGTCGTATATCGACGTTACCCTGAGCTCGCCCTTGATGTCCCCTTTCATCGGGGAGTGGAGGATTCAGAAAGAATGGACCAGTAGCGACCAGCTCTCGATGGATATCAGGCTTCGTGTCCCAAGAGCCGCGGGGAATATTGGTTTTCCAGCGATCAGACGGTTCAATGTCAATAGGGCCGACTCGGATCTGTTCACCCGGACCCTGACCGGTCTTTCGCGACGTTAAATTAAGCGAACACAAAATTGGTCGCTCAGGTCTTGACCCAATTAGATAACACGCAAAACGAAGCCGAGTCCGATAAAAACAAAGAATGGCGTAATCAAAACAATCAACAGTCGCATGATGGGGGATATTTCAAACCCCAGCGAGTAAATAGTATCTGAGCGTCGTATGGGAGTCACACGGGCGGCAATAGAGGCAATTATCAATTTCGACACAACAATCCTCAAGCATTTTATCAGCCGAGATTTGCGGCGGCTCTTCCTGACACGAGGTATCCTCCACCAAGTTATCAATCACAGACACAAGACAACCATCCTGAACCAAATCAATCAAATGACGGTGCTTCAAACTGAAGATAGGCATGATACATCGGGATCCAGTACCATGCCATAGTATTTTCGATTTTGTTCAGGATCTTAAAAAAGATATAGACGGTGTTCCAAACCAACCGCATCGGCCACGCGAATTAATAGCATCATCGCCGCGCTTGTATATTAACGTTGCTCACGGGCAGTCAAATTACATGTATTTCGGAGGAGTTTTATAAAATCCTTGCATCGACCGATAAATTAGTCGAACTCCCGGTTTCGAATATTTATGTAACGACTGCAATTACGCTAAAGACAACCACGGTTAAACGGCAAATCTATTGTGAGGTTATTCTTGGTGAAATAAAATTCGCACACACGTTTTTTGTTATCCCATATTTAACTTCTGACGTAATTTTCGGGAAACGACTGGTTGCATAAAAATCAAGCAACAATCGACTATAATACGCGATCTATATCGATTCGGGGAGCCCTTTTGAAACCGGAGCTCGTTTTGTTCGAGGACGAATCGGTGGAACGACTCGTGCTGGTAATTGAAAACGGAATCTGTTACCTCACGCTCGTACCATCAAGTCACACGCATGACATCGGGAAACGAGATTATTCGGTTATTCCAGTATGCGAAAAAACAAACTCAAAAATTCTGCTATTTGAAAAACAGAAAGACGCAATAGAAAAAGCGGAATTAAAGTTAACAACGAGCATTTCTATGGTCGAAAAAAATAATTGCCAACCGTGCGATGTCGTGTTGTGTGACGTGGGTGGAAAAAGTAATCATGAGTGTACCAGTACACGAGATCCTTTGATCGATTCGGATTCAATCGCGCGTAAGCTAACATTACTTGAACTGGGGCAAAGGAATAAAATGAGTCGATTGATCGAGAAATATCAGCCATTATTTTCGGAGAAGCCGAGATGTGTCACGACATATGAGCACGAAATAAAGATAATAAAATCAAAATCGTTCGTAAAAGTGTCTCATCCGATCCCGTTGTGCTATCGTGAGGCTGTTGATAAAGAAATCAAGTCGATGGGTGAGTTAGGTATTATTAAAAGATTAAAAAGTTCCTATTCAAACCCCTTGAGAATCGTCAAAAAATCGGACGGCAATGTCCGTATTTGTCTCGACGCACGTTTCCTCAATGATATAACGGAGGGGGATAACGAGTCACCACCGCGGATTGAAGAATTGTTACAGAAATATCGGGGGATGAATTTTATGTCGACTCTCGATTGAACGTGTGGATATTGGCAAATCCCATTGACGCGCGAATCACGCCAATATACGGCTTTCCTGCATGGATCGTCGCTATATCAGTTTGAAAGGATCCCTTTTGGTCGTAAAACTGCAGGTAGCGGTGTTCTTAGGGCGTTGAGTTCGGCTTTGGGGGACGAATTGAATGAATTATTAACATATTACATGGATGATTTATTGATCACGTCGAGAACGTTTGAAGAACATTTGAATCACCTGGAACGGGTTTTTGAGAAATTATTACAGCACAATTTCACGATAAAAATAAACAAGGCTCAATGGTGTCAGAACTCAGTGAAATTGTTGGGATTCATACTTACACCTCAGGGAATTAGCCCTGATCCCGCTAAACTCGCTGTAATAAAGGATTTTAAGGCACCACGTTTAAAACTGGAGCTTTAAAAATGTCTAGGTGTGTGCATATACTACAAACAGTTTAGTGTGGGTCATGCGAAGTACCTGGATCCTTTTCACACTCTGCTGAAAAAAGATACACCGTGGCAGTGGAACGAAAAATTTTATAAGGCGTTCCAGGAGCTCAACGATAATTTCCTGAGAATAGTATAGCTTTCGCATTATTTTTCCGACAGGGTAATCAAGGTTCAAACGGATGCGTCCGATAAAGGGATAAGTGGAGTTTTACATCAAATTGACGATGACGGCAACGTACGTATAATATCCGCTGTGAGTCGATGTCTCATTCCCGCTGAGCTTAACTACACAACTACAGAGAAAGAGTTGCTTGCAACCGTGTACGCGCTGAATAAGTTCCGGATCTACCTCATGGGAAAACCATTTGATGTAGTAACGGACCACCAAAGCCTGGTTTTTCTTGACAAGACTCCTTTTCATAAGGCGCGCTTATTGCGCTGGAGCTTGTTATTGCAAGAATATTGTTTTAAGACGATACATATTAGTGGGAAAGAGAATTACGTCGCAGATTTCCTCAGCCAGAATCCCAATTGCGCTTTTGATCAGCAAGAGTCTGACAGAATCATGATTTCAATGTTGATATCACGAAACACTACTGTACATGGTGAATGCGTGATAGATTCATTATCGATGATTTGCCAACTCGAACTGAGTCCGGTATTAAAAAGGCAAGTTGAAAGTGCTTGGGATAATCCAGGAGGAAGATCAATTGCTAATGCAGGCAGTATCGAAGAAAAACGATAACCACGAAACCCAACAATATAATAATATTTGGTTTAACCGTAACTCGAAATTAAGCAATTGGTGCATAGCCGTTCCTAGAGATTTGATCGATCTAGCAGTAAAGTCAGAACATGGTCGATTGGCCCATCTTGGGGTATATAAAACCGTCTGTCATGTAAAACGATTTTTCTGGTGGAGGGGCGTGACTCACGATGTCAAAAGGTACGTGTTGCAGTGTGATCTTTGCCAACGGGTCAAACACGTCAATCGGGCTATCAAGGGCGAATATGATTTTGCTTACTCTGATTGTCCCGATGATTTGGCAACGGTAGACTTTTATGGACCGTTGCCTCGCTCAGTGGGAGAAGTTCAGTACATTTTCGTCATCATGGACGCTTTCTCGAAGCTCGTGCGATTATATCCGGTTAAGAGGGCAACAACACGTATCGTGCTGAAAAAGATATTTGAGGATTATATACCGACAAGTGGAAAACCAAAACGGATTTTATCGAACAACGGCTCTTAATTTGCATCCTATGCGTGGCGAAAAGCTTTAGAAGACGCGAAAATAAAGGTTGTTTTTTCATCCATCCAGCATCCTCAGTCCAACCCGGCTGAGCGAGTTATGAAAGAGTTGGGGCGGTTGTTCCTGACGCTGTGCGCTGATCAGCACACCGGATGGATGAAACACGTTTCTAGAATCGAAAAATTATTCAATTGTACAACTCAATGCAGCACGGGGTTTGTACCATATGAGCTGCATTACGGCAAAAAAGCCAGTGATAAGATTTTTGAGCTTGTCGAATTTCCTGAGTCTGACTGCATTTCCCAGGAACGCAGGAATTTTTCTCTTAGCAAGAGAAAAATTACGCAAAAATTTCGAATGTCGTCGCAAAAACCAAAAACACACGAGACCATTGGAACTGAAGGTACCGACAGAGTGACACACAAATTTTTCCATCTTTACGAGGGCCCCTATAGTATTCAGAAAATCTTAGGCAATAATGCATTCGTATTGGCATACGTTGATGGTGGAGTGGAGAGAGGTATTTATAATCGCACAAATTTGCGAAGATACCGTCAGTCCGTTGAACAGTCCGAGTCTCAATAAGTAATTTTGTAATGTTTCCCTCGGACATTCTATTCCGCGCCAATTATGACATTGCATTGTGATCAGAAAAAACGGGGCGAGACTATTAAAATGTATAGAAACTGGACGAGTGCTAGCGCACAAAGATCATAGATAGTGTGGGACGCGTTTTATAACTAGTATGAAAGAGAATGAAATATTGTTTCCAATGTGACATTATGACTCATGCGTCTGTACTGATATTTTGCGCATAATGTATATAGAGATGATGTGATTGTGGGTTTGAGTTTGTCGATCGGCGATATTACGTAGGTAAGAGCGATATATCAAATGTGATAGTAATTATAAGGCCGTGCGAATCTTTGTGTAATATATAAACCTGCGGGTACTAGCGTAATTTAGTGAGTAAGTAGGACGAGACTCTTAGTGGGGTGGAGTCATCCGAATTAGAATAGTACGCATTTGTGTGGGTAATATCTCAACATCAGCTACGATTTTCCTATGTCTAGAGATCAATCTAATAATATAAGTGACAGGTTTTTGCACTTATGAATGTTGCTACACCCTTCATGCAAAAAGGGGGATTGTGTAGGAGAATGTTCTATCCCAATTGCTCTATACGCTCCTGAGCACGACGGACAGAGAGAGAGAGAGAGAGAGAGAGAGAGGGAGAGAGTGAGACTAAGAAGGAGAGAGAAATTGTCGCGTGATTTGGGAATATAGAATCGATAGGCAATGAAATATCGCGTGATTCGGCAATGTCGTATGAGAATAAAGAGAGAGAGGGAAGAGAGAAAAGAAAGTGTCGGGATTGCCGCCGTGAAGATAGAGCTCGGAGAGCGGTCGGAAGATTTAGACGTGCGCGGTGTCATGACAAGGATTATTGTCTTTAAACGGACATTTTTGAAAGTAATTGTTATATTTCATCGAGCGTTACCTTACGGCGTGCATTACCAGTGCAACATCTGCCCGATGTCACGATACTCACGGGTATCACTTCATCGAGTCCTTTCACCGTAGATGGAAAGAGGCTACTCCCGGAAATCGAGCATCTCCGAAGACCCGTAGCACGTCGAACGAAACGGCTCGAGATAAGTTCTCCTCTTGTTACAAAAGAATCGACCAGCGTAAATATCCTGACACTGTCCCTTCGAATAACGCAAGAAACGAGAGATTAAATTTATCGATGTTTATATTCAAGAGTTATGTCTGATTGGTGAAAATGTCCCGCTCTCGATCAAGCTCTCTCTCTCTATGTCTATGAGTCCATAAAAACGTGCGTTTATTATGTCATATTTTATTATGTATATTACCGGTAATTCGTATATTTCATGAGAAATGCCTGATGCATTATTAATACGAGTTCCGTCGTTGATGGTATTAATTTTTATCCTCTTGTTCATAATATATATTCGTCATTGCATTTCTTTCGAGGCATCGTTTTTCATGACAATTTATTCCCGCCCGATATCTGTATGAATAAAATAAAATTTGAATCGTTATAAAGAGAATTTTCATTACAAAACAAAATAATGGAAAGTTTACAAGAAAGCCAAGCCTCGGAGACCGGCGACTCTGATCCTGGTTCGCCGGTAATAAATAATATTGAGAGGATCAATGATGAAATTGGCACGCCTCCGGTTAACGCTAACGAGATAACGAAAAGGATCTTGACGGTACCCCTCATTAATCTTCCAGTCCAATGCGTAGACTCTGAAGCAGCAGGTGCAAATATGGGGTTCCTCCATTTGAGGAACCTTATTCAGCACTATGAACTGCAACATAATGCTATCAGTGTTGCTTTCATGTGCAGAAATTGCGATAGAGAATGTTTCTCTAAAATGAGCTGGTACGCCCACCAGCCCAAATGAAAATGCAGACAAGATCAAGGCCTGAATATTTGCACCGTCGAAAACTGTGGACAGCCCTTCAATACCGTCAGAGGCCTGTCACAGCATGAGAGACACGCTCACCCTGTTGTGAGAAACACCAAACGGCGAAACGAAGCCGATAGACCACGAGGCAATCCCGGCAGGGGTACCTACGTTTGGACGGAAGAAGAAGTGGTGCTTCTCCGCCAACTGAATCGACGTTTCCGCCACGTACGATTCATAAATAAGGCCATTCAGCCCTATCTGCCGGGAAAAACGCCCAAACAAATCAGTGACAAGAGGCGGGAGCTGGTCGAGTCCTCAAGTGAACACGAGTCTAGCGAAGAAAGCTTAGGCGATCTGAGCGATAACGAGGCGTTCAACACCGCCGAGGAAAATGACGACTCAAGGGAAATTACCGACCAGCCAAATCCAGATGAAATCGAAGACGGTGAACTGCCAAGGCAGGACGCTAGTACCGATGTCGAGGAGGGTGAACACGTTGAGGTGGAGAACAACGGCCACCTACACACTAGCGAAAAAGAAATCGAGTTATGGCGAACGAGCATGCAAGCTGTCATCGAATCGGCTCAGGGCGATGCCAGTGAAACTCATCGTAATTTGCATGCAGCACTCCTAATCATCTAGAGTGCCAACAAAGGAAATTGGCTAGAGTTAAACACCCAAATCAGCAATGACATCGTCCGGCAGTTGACCCCTGCGCTGACGGGAGCTGAGCCCGAAGACACCAACGAGCAGCAAACAAACGCAAACCCGAGGCAAGGTCCGAGGCCACGGCCCAACCACGCCATAAGACGTAGAACGGGGTATGCGCGATGCCGAAAATTGTTCGAAAACTTCATGGAATTTAACCAGCAAACGCTGAGAAGGGCGGACATTGCGAACCTGTATAATGATCTTTCGGGTACGGAGAAGCAAATCGCGTACCAATGCAGGGCAAGTCCACCTCTGCCCCTGCAGCAATGTCTACCACCTTTCTCTAACAAGGAGGTCGAAGCCAAAATCACGAAAATCCCGTCTACCTCTGCCGCGGAACCAGACGGGATCAAGAAACCGCATCTACAAACTAAGGGCCTGCCGACTGTGCTTGCCACGCTCTTCAACATAATCATAGTGGCTCAACACTATCCAGAGCCATGGAAGAGGAATCGTACTACCCTGATTCCCAAGGCAGGCAAGGATGGCCAAGACGTTAAAAACTGGCGCCCCAAAACGGTAGGCTCGATGGTCGGAAAAATATTTGCTGGAGTACTAGATTAGAAACTCCGAGCGAATATTACCCAAGACTCTAGACAAAAAGGCTTCACGGCGGATGACGGTTGCAAACACAATACGCTAATATTGAAAGAAACCACAAACCTGATGAAGAGCGATCAGGGTGGGGTAGTCAAAATAGTTGACATATCGAAAACCTTTGACATGGTGCCTCACAAAATGGTTGGCGATGGTCTCCGCCGGAAGGGTCAGGCACCGTATGTGGTGGATCTTGTATCCAAGATGTACAAGGGGTGCAGAACCGAAATCAAAGCGGAGGATGGGATCGTAAGAATCCAACTCAAAAGGGGAGTCAAGCAAGGAGACCCCCTTTCTCCGCTGCTTTTTAATCTAGCAATCGAGCCAGCGATAGAACTAATCAGCAAAGACACGGGGGGTGTACGGGTGGGAGGCTCCAACCTGTCCGTGCTCGCTTTTTCAGATGATCTGGTTTTCATTGCCAAAGACAGGACGCAGGCCCAGAAACAACTAACCCTATTAAACGGCTATCTTGAGAATATCGGCATGGGCTTAGCGGCGAGCAAATGTCAGACTTTCAAGATAGCGATTAAACCGAAGTCCTGGTATTTAAAGGACCCGTCACTTTTAGTTGAAGACACGAGGATTCCCTACGTGGAACTGAATGAAACCTTGACATACCTGGGCGCGAAGTTCAGCCCTTGGAGCGGCCTAAAGAGGGGCTCCGAGGTCCCAACCATAATCACGGCAATCAAAAACCTAAGACGTCCATATCTGAAGCCGACGCAAAAGATCGAGATCATGCAAATGAATCTCCTGCCAAGATTTGTCTACAGTCCAACAATAAGTCCACCAGCGTGCTGCGTCTTACATATGTTGTACCAGAAAATCAGGCAGGAGTTAAAAGGGATATTACATCTAACCCTCTTGACGACGTCGGCCTTCTTTTATGCGTCAAAAAGAAATAGCGGACTGAGGATGGTCAGGTTTGAATCTATGGTCTCGCTGGCCCAGCTTAAGACAAGCATAGGAGTCAGCAACATAAGGGACGTAATACTCAGAGAACTGACGGAACATATGAGATACATCAACAAGATCAGGCTTCTTGCAAACAAAGCAAATGTCCCATAGTCAGTTACAGAACTGAATGTGGAAAGGGCCAAAACAAAGGAAAGGAAAAAGCAGTTGAGCGAGTGGGCCGCTCACAGATGCCAGGGACAAGGTTTTCGACAGTTAGAGAACAACGAAGTAGGTAATGCGTGGATCAGCCACAAAACTTTGCTCAAGCCCTCAAGATTTATCGACGCCATCAAACTGCGAACTAATACCTTTGACACGAAAACCGTCCTTGCAAGAGCCGATAACTGGGTGGAAGCGACTTGTCGAAGATGCCGGATGTTACCGGAAACACTGGGGCATGTCTTGGGACAGTGCACCCACACTGAACCAGCAAAAATCCGCTGGCACGATGACATTGTCGGGCTCTTGGAGAGAAGCCTGAACAGGAGAGGGACGGTATTTCGTGAAGCAACCGTCAACGAGAACGGTACGCTGCAAAAGCCTGACTTAATATGGAAAGCAGGTAACGAGATCAAAGTGATCGATGTGACTGTAGTCTTTGAAAGGGCGAACTACATCAAAGACGCAGCACAGGAGAAAAAGAGAAAGTACCTGGACACGGCAGCGACTTTAAAGGCAAGATTTAGGGCCGACTCAGCCGAAGTTGTTCCAATCATCGTGGGACCAAGGGGGGCTATGCCCAAGGAAACAAAGGCTAACCTCGAACGATTGGTAATAACAAAGAAAGACATACTCATTATCACGACGAACACGCTGAGGTCGTCTATTGAAATCGCTCCGGCTTTCATAGATTACGACAGGATCGGCTGAGTGTGGGAAGGGTGCTAGTAGGTAGATTTTAACAAGGGTCGAGTTGCCCGACCAATGAGGACTATAGTTCCTCCATATTATTATTATTATTAATCTTTTTCTCTTTCGTTTCATCACGAGACAAGGGGAAGAATTTTCTTTAACGAAATGACTATACACAAATGAGTATAACTTAGCAGTGTATTCAAAAAGTATATGTCTCAATGTTAAATGTAGCTCACCTCGGACGAGGTGGTGCGAGTCGATATGGCACAAAGAAAAACAACTAACCGCGGCGGCAGAGCGGCATAGCCGGGCGGTACCTTCGCGAGGTCTTTGCCTGAGCACACATAAGTGTGGCCAAATCCGCTTCTTCCGAAGGAAGACTCCGTTAAAACCTAATCTTTCAAAATCTCGTATGGCAAATCTCTTGGCAGGAAGAAAAAAAGTATGTGAGCGATCTATCTTAAAATAAATAACGCAATCAATTTTTTCAAGAATGCTCATATACAAATAAAACTCAATGTTTCAAACTTTAAATTCAGATTTATCTTTTCTACAGTTTTCATCGAAAACTTTTGACGACGGACTCGCCCGATCATTGTTAAGTTTAAAGCCCGACGAGGAGGTCAAGCGTCGAAAAAGTAAAAGAGGTCGATGGTACGGCCGGAATTTTTACAGTGACCAGCCAAATGCCTTGTCATCTAATTAGTGACGCGCATGAATCGATTAACGAGATTCCCTTTGTCCCTATCTACTAGCGGGAGTGACATTCTCAACATGGTTATTCGTAGCTGTGTTAAGGGTGAAGTAGTCAGCAAGCGGTCGCCTACCCGTGGGTCCCACTGTAAACCAACCTAAGAGCTATAATGTATATTTTCTAGTCCTTTTGTTGGGCTAAGAACTGCCTCTGTGAACGACCCCATCATTCTTATAATATTACACTATTATAATTATGATTATTATTATTGTCTCTCGAACGCTGGGTCTCGTGGGTGGGTCGACGTCCGGGCTGGTTCGGTTCCCTTGCTCGCGCAACTTTTCACCAATCGTAGGCTTGTTCTGATACATGCTGCAGAAAGCAATCTCTTAGAAACGGATGTGAAGTTAAGCACACATGAAGACAAACGGAGATTGGCCAGATTGGTTGGGATGTTGTGCGGGCTTGAGGGTCAGCGACGCACGGGCTTCAGATGCCTTTGCATAGACTTCAAGGGATTTAATATATTTTCTAGCCTCTTCAAGGCATAAATCCTTTATAGATGACCTGACCATGGCTCCCACTAATAAAGCCACTGGAGGCTCTGTTAGTGAGGGGACTGGGGGGTCTTTAAGGAACTAACTTTTTCTTTTTTCGTGAAGACTCAGGGTTTTCAGGTGACCTGGCCAGGGCCCCACACTACCGAAGTCGCTAGAGAGGCTTCGGCGGTGAGGAAACCAGGGAGGTCGTCGAGCTAAGTTGATTTAATTTGATTTCATTGAACTTCACCCTGTTCAATCCAACTACATCACCTCTTCCCTCCTTTCTTCGTCGTAACTCTGATTTATTCTTCTTCATCTCTCGTTACTTGACGTCGTTGTTTTATTTCATTTTGGATTGCCTCTTGAGGGATAGGTTCTCTTCGGGTGGGTCGTTGAAAAGGCTGACCCGATTCAGCCAGCGTGGAGATTCTTCACCAATCAAAGGGATCTGATACATGCTGCGGATAGCATTCTCCTTTTTGGATGTGTCGTTAAGCACAAATGAAGACAAACGGAGATAGCCCAGATTGGATTTTGGTCTGTGCGCTTGCTAGGGTTGGTACGCGAGGGCTTCGGACGCCTTGGAGTCTCTTCATCCCCCAACAACCTCATCCTCCTCCTATTGTCTCCTGATAGTGGGTGGGTTTGACCCTCCCAGGGTCAGGGTCTGGGCACTCCGTTCCGGCACACTGGGGCTGCTCTTTGGATCGGAATTTCCGCACATAGGTGGCAACTACCTGCGTCTCGTTTCGGATGTGCCGGATGAGCACAGAGGACGATAACCTCGAGACAATACATTCTGGGAGTATGCTTTCTGGTGCTGGCGGGTCGGCAGGCTTGGGCTGTCGGGAGATGTGTCTGTAGGATGCTCTCGACAGCGTGGGCAGTGGGTTTCCTCAAATAATTATTCTCGCTTTGAATGGGTTTTTCCCCGATTGGTCGGTTCTTTGTAAGTTTGGAGTTCGGATTTTAACGGGTTTCTCCCTGATTTGTCGGTTTTCAAGTTCGGGAGGAGTTTCCCAACGGGTTTCTTTACCCATTTTTTTCCTTGTACCTTGATAGGACTACTCTCAAATACTTTGTGCTTGCAGCCGTCCCTCTCCCATTGATACTTACCACTAGTCTGGGTCAACTTAGATAAGACTAGATTATACTGGATTTAATAAGGTTTCAGGCAAGGCAAGGGGCACTGGCTTGATCGGTCTGAGAGGTTTAACGGCCTCGCGACCCCTAGTCAACCCTCAAGGCCAAGCTGAACTTCGCGGCGATAGCATCTTGGAAGGAGGAGGTTTCGCTCAACAAGCGGCTCTGTCGACCGGGAATAACCTTTCCGCATTACTCGTGGGACAAAGATGAAAACAAACAAACAAAAATCGACGAGAGGGAAGGAAGCAAGTCCGAAAGCCCATCCGAGGCAAGGAGAAACCTCGTCCACCGCTAAAGGAGGTAAGGGTCAATCCGCTGCGGAACCGAGCACTCGTCGGGTCACGAGGGCACACGCGTCCGCGGCTTTGATCCAGGTCCTCGACTACGCTCTCCCTTCCGTCTGCCCAAATCGCGCGCGCTCGTCGAAGAAAGTTCCGTTCATACGTGTCCCCGAGGCTGCTCCTTGAGCCACTGGCGTTCCGAACCCAGGGCAGGTTTTCGATCTCGGCCTTCGTGCCATCATTAGGGTGGAATGTTGTGACGCAATCGTGCGTCGAATCGCGACCGTTGGTCGGCCAACGGTGGCTCAGCGCGAAATTGAAGCTAGGAACGACGAGATCGACGCGATCGCGACCCCCCCTCGCGTTCCCGACTGACAGCCGCCAGCGGCTCGCGAAATCGTCCCGGTTGTCCCGCGTGGCAACCCCAATAGAGTCAGACCCAATTGGAAATTCCAGATTGGAATGCTACAGCTGAACATGCAGCGTGCGAACAAGGTGACCGGAGAAGTCCGTGAGCTCGTGGCCGCTAGGCGACTTGACGTCCTACTCCTCCCGGAGCCGCACGTCGTGAAGCAGGGCACGAATCGAACATTCTACGGATTCGGTGTTAACATGAAGATCGCTGCAGTGCGCACAGCCAAACCGTGGGCTGCCGTTGCGCTCTGACACCCCGACTATAATATTCTTTTTCTCTTGCAGCTTAGCACGACGCACTGTGTATGTTGCGAAGTGCAGGCTCCCGGTTTTTTCTTCTACGTCGTGTCTCACTACTTCCAGTAGCAAGACGATATGGAGGTGCATCTCAGACACCTCGCTATCATGCTTCGTTTTCTGAGAGGGAAGAGAGTTCTCATCGCATTGAATGCCAATGCGAGGTCCAACCTCTGGGATCCGCAGGCGTCGAACGACCGTGGAGTTCAGCTGAAGAGACTTATTCAGGAATTCAATCTTAGGGTAGAAAATAAAATAGATCAGGCCCCGACTTTCAGCGGGCCCAGGGGGTCGTCGTATATCGACGTTACCCTGAGCTCGCCCTCCATGTTCGCTTTCATCGGGGAGTGGAGGATTCAGAAAGAATGGGCCAGTAGCGATCATCTCACGATGGATGTCAGGCTTCCTGTCTCAAGGGCCGCGAGGAATAATGGTTTTCTAGCGATTAGACGGTTCAATGTAAATAGGGCCGACTGGGATCTGTTCACCCAGACCCTGACCGGTCTTCCGGAGGCGAGACTGCAGGACCTTCCTCTCTCTTTAGTGGAGGAAGTTAAGGCTATTGCAGGGACTCTCACAGACGTCCTCAGCGACGCCTATTCCACGTCAATGCCGAGAAAACGGTACTTTAGGAAGTTCAACCCGTGGTGGACTGATAGGTCGACCACTCTCAAGAAGGGAGTATACCGTCTCAAGCGCGCGTGCAAGAGGGAACGATACGAGACTCGACGCCTTGAGATCCTGCTGGAATACCGTATTTCGTTGCGGGCCTACAGCTGGGTGGTAAAGCAGGCGAAGGCCAACGACTGGAGACGGTTCGTTACGTCGCACGGCAACGAGAAGCCCTGGGGTTTCATTTACAAACACCGGGCGGATAAGCTCCGCATTGAGACAGTGCTCAGCACTCTCCGGCATAACGGCACTAACACAATGGACATGACGGAAACCACCAGCTGCCTTTCGAACGCGCACATTCCCGATGACCATGAGCAAGACGACACCCACGAGCATAGGGTGATACGGGACGGTGCGCGCATCGCACCCGATACCCCCAACGCTCCACCCTTCACTGAGGTGGAGGTAAAGAAAATCGTGCGTACCCTTAAAAATAACAAAGCTCCCGGCCCCGACCTCATCGAGGTCGTAGTAATGAAAGCAGCCTTCGAAACGATCCCCGCTCAAATGGTCAGGCTTTTCAACGCGTGCTTTCAATGGGGCGTCTTTCCTTCTGCCTGGAAGAAGGGCTCTCTCAGAGTGCTCCTGAAGCGCGAAGACAACGTTTGGTGGCCCCTTGTCTTTCATAGTTTGTGCGAGAGAGAATGTCCAGCAAATGTTTTTGAGGTTATTCGTAGTTATTTCGAAGATAGTAAGTTGAAAATCGCCTGGGGTAGGGATAAAGTATCCAAGCAGGCTACTAGGGGGTGTCCTCAGGGCTCCGTTCCTGGACCTGCTTGCTGGAACCTCATGTTCGACGGACTGCTCAGGATCCTTGAGGGTCTTGTCCCGGATAGTTTTGTAGCGTATGCGGACGATCTTATCGTCCTCGTGAGGGAGGATTCACGTGCTGAAATTGAAGATAGGGGCCAACACATCGTCGACGTGATCGTTCGATGGTGTGAATCGGCTAAGTTGAGTGTCGGATAGAAAGTCTGAGGCCATAGTCCTCAAGACTGTATGGAACCGCCCGGCCCCGATATGGAGGATAGAAGGAGTGCGTCCGGAACGTCAACGTAGACCAGTTAGGAAGCCAGACTTGGCAAATAGGTACCCTGTCATAAGAATAGGAAACACCGCAATTAGATTTGAGAATTCGGTGCGTTATCTCGGCTTCCATTTCGACCAGGAAATGGGTTCCCGTACCCATTGCCACTATCTTAGAGACAGGACGGCGAAGCTTTTCAGCAAGCTTAGGACACTCGCGGAAACAGGTTGGGGTTTGCGTTATAAAACGCTCGCTACGGTTCACATAGGAGTCTTTGTGCCGACGGTCACCTACGGTGCCGCGGAGTGGGCCTGTCACCTGTGTGGCGCAAGGGATCTTTCAATTCTCTCTTCGGCTCAAAAACGCGCACTCATCGCGACGGTGACGGCCTACAACACGGTCTCTATACCAGCGCTGTGCGTCATCGGCGGGGCAATACCGGTAGATTTGTTGTGGAAAATTATCGTCGCTAGGTACCAAATTAGGATACGCAGAGACGCCGAGATAAACGGGGTAAACGTTCCAGCGGGTGTGGATGACGCGGCAGGGGCGGTGAACATGTGGCAGGCTGCCTGGCAGGTTGCCAATAAAGGTTGTACCACGTTCGCCTTTTTCGATAGCGTTCGAAACCGATTGGCTGCGCGCTGATTTCGTTCGAGCTATCATAGCACGCAGGTCACGGCTGGCCACGGCAACTTTGGAGCAGAACTCGGCAAATTTGTCTTGGGCAGTGGGGAGTTGTGCGGCTGTGGACTTCTCGACACGGCTGAGCACTTCCTTTTTGAGTGCGAAAACTACGAGCCTCAGAGAGTAGCTCTGAGGGATCGTATTAAGGATTGCGGATGGCCCGAAGCCGCTCAATTGATGGTTGCGATGGAGGAGACATTCGCGATCTTTGACGATTATTGCAGGGAAGCCTTGGGGCTCAAGGGCATGGAAGAGGTGGGAGGGAGGGAAAAAGTTCAGGTGGGAGTGGACGGGGAATAGGTAGGTAAAGAAGGAATAGATAGGAAGGAGTGGGGAACGGGGACTTGGAGGCCTACGGGCCGCGCAAGCACGCCTGGTGCGGGAGTTGTCAGACTCTCGTGTGAAAAACTAGCAAAACCGTAATCTTCTCGGCAAACCTGCTAGCTCTGTGACACAGCGCACGTGCGCTAAGAGTAGGAACAAACACTGCACACATACTTCGCCGCCACCGGTGTCATATGCTTGAGGGGTAGGTAGGCCGGTAATTTCGACTCTAACAACACGCACACCAAACAATCACACCGACACACCGGACAATTGATAAAGCGGGCTAATTCCAAGTCCGCAGACTCACCCGAAACACAATAATCCTCACAAACTCTTGTACTCATGACCTGTGCCAAATCCACCAATCTGGTCTTTTCTGGGGTTGTGTCCAGCCGAGCCACAGAGAGCGGGCCTTTCCGAGGTTCTTCGTGAGTATGCATGGATTTAATGAGCCCCTTGTGTTATCCAACACAGAGGGACTTGGATCCTCGCATAGCCAAACCGCTCTGTCCGTTTTGCCATATAGAGGGGGATTCGCGATGCAGATAGACAAAAATGAATGCAGCGTGTGCCTGTAAAAGCAAGTTAGCATGGGTTGTCTTTCCGGCGGGTAAGTCTTTACATTATATGTCCCTATCTACTATCTAGCGCTACCACTGTCAAGGAAACGGGCTTGGAAAAATTAGCGGGGAAAGAAGACCCTGTTTACCTTGACTCCAGTCTGGCACTGTAAGGAGACATGAGAGGTGTGGCATAAGTGGGAAATGGCAACATCCCCAGTGAAATACCACTACTTTCATCGTTTTTTCACTTACCTGGTTAGGCGGACCGCGTGTGCCTCGGACTATGTCCCTAGCTGTCACGGTGTTCTAGAGCCAAGCGTGTAAGAGTGGCGTGAGGCTTCGGGCCGATCGCCGATCATATTTATGCGTGATCTGATTCGAGGACACTGCCAAGCGGGGAGTTTGACTAAGGCGGTAAATCTGTCAAAGAACAACGCAGGTGTCCTAAGGCCAGCTCAGCGAGGACAGGAACCTCGCGTAGAGCAGAAAGGTAGGAGCTGGCTTGATCTCGATGTTCGGTACGCATGAAGATTGCGGACACACGACTTATCGATCCTTTTGAATTGAAGAGTTTCCAGCAAGAGGTATCAGAAAAGTTACAACAGGAATAATTGGCTTGTAGCAGTCAAGCGTTCATAGCGACGTTGCTTTTTGATCTTTCGATGTCGGCTCTTCCTATCATTGCAAAGCAAAACTCGCCAAGCGTCGGATTGTCCACCCGCCAACAGGGAACGTGAGCTAGGTTTAGACCGTCGTGAGACAGGTTAGTTTTACCCTACTGATGACTCGTCATTGCGATAGTAATCCTGCTCAGTATGAAAGGAACCGCAGGTTTGAACATTTGGTTCAGGCACTTGGTCGAGCGGCTGGTGGTGCGAAGCTACCATCCGTGGGATTATGCCTGAACGCCTCTAAGGCCGTATCCTTTCTAGTCAAAGAAGGCAACGATATCACTAGGAGTCTTGTAAGTCGAAAGGCTCAAAACAATGTAAGTCTACTAGGTGACGGGTCCACGGACCCGGCATCACACGAGCCACGCTTGCCTTACGGAGCCGCTTCAAGCTTCTACGGGATCTTACCGTACGTCGCCTTGGCTTCTAAAGGTCGATCATAGGTTTTTGAAGTTCGATGTCAAGACTCGGAATCATCTGTAGACGACTTATATACCTGGCAGGGTATTGTACTCGGTAGAGCAGTTACCAAGCTGCAATCTGTTGAAACTCAGCCGTTGGCTTGGGGATTCGTCTTTTCGGATAGACGAGGCCCTGAGGTGAGCGGGTAGAGAGAGAGAAGAAAAATGGTATTTTTTTCTTCAAAATTTCTCGTTTCTTCCTGTCATCACTATGTAGGGAAAACAAGTACGAATGACCGAAGCAATGCGCGTCAGAGGTGTTTGCCGCTGAACGAGAAAAAGCAATGCGCGTGCAAACAACAATTCGCGTCCGCGATTCAAAAAGCAAGCAATGCGTGTCAGAGGTTTTTGCTGCGAGAAAAATAAAAGCAATGCTCGTCAAAAGTGTTTGTCACGAGATAAAAGAAAGCGGTGCTCGTCGGATGAATGATAATGTATCATACTTCAGAAATCGTGAAACATCCTATTACGCGCACCGAACGCTCTAAATCAACGGTCGGGCGCCGACATACGGAAGCGGTGTAAAAAAGGAAGAAAATGAAAATATCATAAACGGAAATATCACGAACAAGCAAGCGAGTCACAGAGAATAAATGTTTTGTCATGAATTATTACTCAAAAGCCCGAAAGTCCGATCGCGCTCATTTAAACTCCAACGAATATCGAGAAAAAATGCGCGTCGAGGTACTTTGCCGAAGAGCAGTCGAAATGTCCAAGAACTCTCTTGTTTGATGGTCGAACGATCATATAAGGGACCCTGACAGAAGAGGGAGAGTCTACGAGCTCCAAAGGAGAAAAAAAGAGTAATATCGGAAATTGATCAACGGAAAATTCGAGAACGAGCAAGCGGATGAAAGCATAGAATTTTTTTTGTTATAAATTATATTTTTAAATCATGAAAACTTATGTCCAGATCGAGCCCATTCGGACTCTGACTAATATCAAAGAAGGCAATGAGTGTCAAAAGAATTTCCCGAAGGGGACCGTCGAAGTGTACGTGAAGGAGCAATGCGCGTCGGAATACTCTGCCAATGAGGCCGTTAAAGTGTAAGAGGAGGTT
Source organism: Alloplasta piceator (assembly GCA_946863875.1). Lineage (NCBI taxonomy): Eukaryota > Metazoa > Arthropoda > Insecta > Hymenoptera > Ichneumonidae > Alloplasta > Alloplasta piceator. Next base: position 47,107,326 of record OX333071.1, read on the forward strand.
GTTGCTCGATGATCGAACGCTGATATTCGGACGTCAGGCGGCGGAGCGAGACGCAATGAGCTAGAAAAAAAATAATAATTCAATGCATCAATAAATAAATGAATAAAGAAACAAAGAGAGAAAATGAAAAAAGAACTATTCAACAGGAAGATCACGAACGAGCAAGCGCATTGGAGCAAACAATTTCTTTGCGTTGCAAAATTTTTTAAAATATCGAACACTCAATTTTCGATAAAGCTCGTTCGGACTCTGAAGAATATCGCGGAGCAATGCACGTCGAAAGACTTTGCCAGTGCGTGGTCGGAGTGTACGAGAAGCCTCTTGATCGACTGTCGAACGCTCATATTCGGACACCGAGCAGAGTAGCAATAGGCAATAACCTCTTGGAAAGAATGAAGAAGAAAAAAATCATCAATGGGAAGATCACGAACGAGCCAACGAATGACAGCGAAAAAATTTTTTGCGATGAAAATGATTTTCAAAATCTCGAAGTAACATCATAATCGGATCGACCTCGTTCGGATTTCAACGAATATCTCAAAACAATGCGCGTCGATGGACTCCGCAAGTGGGTCGTCGGAGTGTACGAGGAGGCTCTTGCTCGATAATCGAACACTCATACTCGGTCGCCGAGACAATGAGCAAGAGGCTAATGATCTATTGAAAAAGAACAAGTGATCAAAATATCTGGATATGGAATATCACGAACGAGCAACCGAATGCCGGCAAATTAATTTTGTTTCGATCAATTATTTTTCAATAACCCGAACACTCATAATCCGATCGGGATTGTTTGGAATATACCGGATATAAAGAAGCTGTCCGCGTCGAATTGCTATGCCTGGTGGGCCGTCGAAGTGTACGATGAGGCTCTTGCACGATCGTCGAACGCTCATATTTGGATGCCCGGCTAGAGATCACGAGTCAATATGCTATTGGAGAAATAATAGGTGAAAAAAAAATCTCTCCAACAGGAAGATCACGAACGAGCGAGCTGAACAAAGATAACAATTGTTTTTTTCTATAAATTATTTTTCAATTCCTCTAAAACTCATGGTCCGATCGTGCTCGTTTGGAATTTGACGAATACCTCGAGGCAATGCGCATAGAGAAGCCTCTGCCAGTGAGCCTTCGTACTTTTCGAGAAAGCTCTTCCTTGCCCGATGGTCAAACGCTTATATTCGGAAGCGAGTCCAGTGATCGAGAGACAATGTGACCTTGATGAAATGAAGAGAAGAAAAAAAATGTTCTAACATTAAGATCACGAGCGAGCAAGCTAATCGGGGAAAATTATTATTTTTTAATAAATTATTTTTCAATAACCCGAACACTCATTGTCCGATCGCTTCCGTTTGTACTCTGAAGAATATCGTAAAGCAATGCGCGTCAAGGGACTCTGTAAGTGGACCTCCGAAGTGTACAAGGAGGCTCTTGATCGATGGTCGAACGTTTATAATTGGACGTCAAGCTGGGAGAGAGAGATGCAATGAGATCTCGAAGAAGATAAAAGAAGTAAGAAAAAAAAATTCCATAACAAAAATATCACGAACGAGCATGCTTATCACGGCAAGCAATTTTTTTCAAATTAATTAATTTTCAATTAACCGAACACTAATTTTCCGATCGCCCTCGTTTGGATTCTCGTCAGTGGGCCGTCCAAGTGTACGATTAGGCTCTTGCTCGATGATCGAACGCTCATATTCGGTCGCTGAGTCAATGAGCAAGAGGCTAATGAGCTCTTGAGAAGGACCAAGTGAACAAAACATCTTCAGATGAGAGATCACGAACGAGCAAGCGAGTAACAGCAAATAAATTTTATTTCGATCAATATCTTCTACAATGTCCCAAACAATCATAGTCCTGGAGGGCTCATTCGGAATCTGACGAATATCGAGAAGCCATGCGCGGACGCTGAAAAAAATAAGTGAGAGGGAATGAGCTTTTCAAAATATAAAGAAGAAAAAGAATTATCAACGGGAATATCAGAAGGGAGCAAGGGAATTACGGCAAATTAAATTTTATTCGATAAATTATTTTACAAAATCTCGAACACTCATAATCCGATCGAGCACATGCGGACTCTAACGAATATCTCAAAGCAATACGCGTCGAGGGACTCTCCCAGTAGGTCGACACAAGTGTGCGCAGAGGCTCTTGCACGATTGTCGAACGAACGCTCATATGCGGGCACCGAAAAAATAAGTGAGAGGCAATGAGCTTCTGAAAATAAGAAGAAGAAGAAAAAAAATTATCAATGGGAATATAACGAGGGAGCGGGCGAATATCGGCAAAATAATTTTTTTTTAAATATTATTATACAAAATCACGAACACTCATAGTCCGATCGAGCACATTTGGACTCTAACGAATATCTCGAAGCAATGCGCATTTAGGGATTCTGCTATTGTGCCAGCGAAGTATACGAAGAGGCACTTGCTCGATGGTCGAACGCTCATATCCGGACACCGAGTTGAGAAGCAAGAGGCCAATGAGCCCTTGAAAAAAAAAATTATCTGATTGAAGATCACGAACGAGAAAACGGACGTCAGGTAATGAATTTTTTTCTCAAATATATTATTTTTCAAAATCTTGAACACTTATACTCCGATCAAGCTCTTTCGGACTCTGACGAATATCGAGAAGAAATGCGCGTCGTGGGACTTTATCAGTGGGCCATTGAAGTGTACGATGAGGCCTTTTGCACGATGGTCGAACTCTTATATTGGGACGCTGCACTAGAGATCTAGAGTCTATGTGCTCGTTCAGACTCTGACGAATATCTCGAAGCAATGCGCGTCGAGGGACTCTGCCAGTCGGCCTCCAACAAATGTACGTAGAGGCTCTTGCACGATCATCGAACGCTCATATTCGGACGCTGTGACAAAATAAGTGAGAGGCAATGATCTTTTGAAAATAAAAAGGAGAAAAAAAAATTATCAACTGGAATATCATGAGGGAGCAAGCGAATGACGGCAAAATCAATTTTTTTCCAATGAAATATTTTACTAAATCTCGAACACTCATAGACCGATCGAACACATTCGGACTCTGACGAATATCTCGAAGCACTGCGCGTCGATGTACTCTGCCAGTGGGCCGGCACAAGGGAACGTCGAAGCTCTTGCACGATGATCGAAGGTTCATATTCGAACGTCGAGTGAATAAATAAGTATCAATGAGCTTTTGAAGATAAAAGAGAAGAAAAAAAAATTATCAACGGGAATATCACGAACGAGCTATCGAATGATGAAAAAATAATTTTTTCCAACGAATTATTTTTCAATTGCCCGAACACTCACAGTCTGATGTACGATGGAGAGGCTCATGCACGATGGTCGAACGCTCGTATTCGAACGTCGAGTAAATGAGTGAGAAGCAATGAGCTCGTGAAAATAAAAAAGATAAAGAGAATTATATAAACGGGAATATAATGCACGATCGAGCGGATTACGGCGATATGATTTTTTTTCTATAAATTATTTTTCAAAATATCGTACACTCATCGTCCGTTCGAGCACAAGCCGGCTCTTGCTCTATGAACGAACGCTCATATTTGGACGCTGGGCTAGAGATCGAGATTCAATGTGAATCTCGAAGTGAATTCATGAAGAAGTGATAGGGGAAAAAAATCTCTTTATTAGGAAGATCACGAACGAGTTGGTCAAAAGATGTTAACAATTTTTTTTTCAATTAATTATTTTTCGATCGCCCGAACACTCATAATTGGATTGCGCTTGTACTGACTTCGAAAAATATCTCGAAGCAATGCGCGTCGAGAACCTCCGTCGGTGGGCCGTTAAAATATACGAAGAGTTTCTTAGTCAAAGGTCGAACGCTCATATTTGGACGCCGAGATAAGGATCGAGAGGAGAATGAGCTCTTTAGTAAGAACAAGAAAACAAAATATCTTCTGATCGAAGATCACGAACAAGCAAGCGAATTTGAAAGATTTTTTTCTCTTACCAATCTGACGGAGAAGCAATAGTCGTCAAGGGACTTCACCAGTGGACAGTTACAAGCTTACGATGAGGCTTTTGCACGATGGTCGAAGGCTCATATTCGAATGCCGAGTAAATAAGTGTTGGGCAATGAGCTTTTGGAAATAAGAAGGAGAAAAAAAATTATCAACGGGAATATAACGAGGGAGCAAGCGAATTACGGAAAATTAATTTTTTTTTCAATGAATTTTTTTTCAATTACCTGAACGCTCATAGTCGGATCGCGCTGGTTTGGACTCTGACGAATAAATCTCGAACTAATGCGCGTCGAGGGACTCTGCAAGTGGGCCGTTACAAGTGTACGTTGAGGCTCTTGCTTGATGGTCGCACGCTCATATTTGGATGCAGGTCTAGAGTTTGAGAGTCAATGTGCTCTTGGAGTGTTTTTTTTTCTTCAAGAAACTTTTTTTCCATATGGCCTAACACTCACAGTCCGGACGGACTAATTCGGACTCTAACGAGTATCGACAAGGAATCCCCGTCGTGGGGCTTCGCTAGTGTGTGTCCGTCACAGGTGTACGATAAGGGTCTTGCACGATAATCGCACTTCAATATTCGGAAGCCTGGATAAAGATCAAGAGTCAATGTGCTCTTTAAGAAATAATGGGAGAAAAAAAATCTCTCCAACAGAACGATGACGAACGAGCGAGCCAAACGAAGCTAACAATTTTTTTTTATTTTAATAAAACATCTTTCAATCGCCCGAACAGTCGGAATGCAATCGCGCTCGTGTGGACTATGACAAATATCTCATAGCAATAAGCGCAGAGGGACTCCTTTAGTGGGCCTTTGAAGTGTGCGATGAGGCTCCTGCATGATCATTGAACGTTCATATTCAAACCCAAAGTAAATAAGTGACAGTCGACGAGCACTTGGAAATGAAAGAGTGAAAAAAAAATTCATCAAAGGGATTATCACGAAGAAGCGGGCGAATTATGGCAAATTACGTTTTTTCCGATAAATTATTCCTCGAGAAATTCCTCGATGATCCAATGCTCATATCCGGACGTCGAGACAAGGAGCGAGAGGCCAATGAGCTCTCGAAACTGAACAAGAAAACAAAATATATTCCAATTGAAGATCACGAAAGAGCAAGCGAATGTCAGCAAATTAATTTTTTTTCGAAAAATCATTTTTCAAAATCTCAAACACTCATGGTCCGATCGAGCTTTTCCGGACTCTGAAGAATATCGAGAAGCAATCCGCCTCGAAGGACACTGCCAGTGGGCCGTCACCAGTGTACGTCGAGGCTCTTGCACGATGATCGAACGCTCATATTCGGACGCCGAGTAAACAAGTGAGTAACAATGAGCTTTTGAAAAGAAAGGAAGTAAAATAAAAATTATCAATGGGAATATCACGAGCGAGCAAGCGAATTACAGCAATATAAGTTTTTTTCGATAAATTATTGCTCAAAATCTCGAAAACTCATATTCCGTTCGAGCACGTTTGGACTGTAAAGAATATCGAGAAGCAATGCGCGTCGTGGGACTCTCCCAGGGGGCCGTTTAAGTGTACGATGAGCTCTTGCTTTATGCTCGAACGCTCATATTCGGAATCCGAACTTGGTATCGAGAGGCCAATAAGCTCTTGAAAAAGAAAAAGAAAACAAAATATCCTCCGATGAAAGATCACTAACGAGCAAGCGAGTGTCAGCGAATTATTTTTTTCTAAAATAATCATTTTTTTAAATCTCGACCACGCCTTGTCCGTTCGAGCTCGTTCAGACTCTGACGAATATTTCGAAGCAATGTGCGTCGAGAAAGGACTCTGCCAGTGGGACGTCGAAGTATACGAAGAGGCTTTTGCTCGATCGTCGAACGCTCATGACCCGACCTCGAGCTAAGGAGCAAGGGGCGAATGAGCTTTTGAAATAAAACAAAAAAACAAAATATTTTTCGATGGAAGAACACGAACGAGCAAGCGAATGTCAGCAAATTAATTTTTTTTCAATCAATTATATCTCAATATCTCGAACATCCATAGTCCGATCGAGCTCGTTCGGACCGCTTACAAATATTTCAAAGCAATTGAGGCGTCGAGGGACTCTGCCAGTAGGCCTTCGTAGTGTTCGAGAAAGCTCCCACCCGATGGTCGAACGCTCATATTCGGTGTCCGAGCCAAGGAGCGAGTGGCTAATGGAGCACTTGAAAAATAACATTAAAACTAAATATCTTCTGATTGAAAATAATTTACGAGCAAGCGAATGTCAGCGATATATTTTTTTTCCCTTTAATAATTTATTATCCGAAATCTCGAACACTCATACTCCGTTCGAGCTCGTTCGGACTCTGACGAAAATCGCAAAGCAATGCGCGTCGAGGGAGGACTCTGCTAGTGGGACGTTGAACTATACGAAGAGGCTCTTGCAAGATCGTCGAACGCTTATATTCCGACTTCGAGTCAAAAAGGGAGGGGCGAATGAGCTCTTGAAAATAATCAAGAAAACAAAATATCTTTCGATGGAAGATCACGAACGAGCGAGCGAGTGTCAGCAAATTAATTTGTTTTCCAATAAATTTTTTTTCAATATCTCGAACACTCATAGTCCGATCGAGCTCGTTCGGAGTCTTACGAATATCTTAAAGCAATGCGCGTCGAGTGACTCTGCCAGTGGGCCTTCGTAGTGTTCGAGAAAGCTCTCTCTGGATGGTCGAACGCTCATATTCGGACGTGGCTTGAATGAGCTAGGGGCAACAGGGTTTCGAGAAAATTTTGAAAAAAGCAAAAATTCATCAACGGATAGATCACGTACGAGCAAATTATGCCATTGAAGAAGCTACATTATCACCTTACATTTTATTTCTCGTAAATTTGGAATAATCTTTTTTCTCAAACCCTGAACGCTAATATCTCGGAATGTTTCCGAATTTCTTGTATAATATTACTCTCTCGAGTTCTCACTTCAAATCTCATCATCGTGACGGAATGCGACGATAGTGTGGGTTCTTCATTCTTACTTTTGACGAGGTTTCGCATGGTAATTGGGAAAAAAAAGCCAACAACAACAATCACAAAAACCAAAAAAATTGCTATACATATACATCTATGTTCATATATATCTATATATATATATACCGGGTGTCCTATTTTAATCTTACAGTTGATTTATTTCGAAAAATATTGCTCTGATCAAAAATTGAGTGGGATGAAACTTTTAAGGTTCAGAGAGGGACGTTTAAAAAATTTTTTTGTTTTGGTCCAAAATGTAAAATGGCGGCGTTGAGATGGCTGACATGTTTTTTTTAAATGGAAACATGATTTTTTTTTCACCAAAATTTTTTTCAGATCAAATCTAACATCTTTTGTAAGAACATTTTTTTGATACAACCCACAATAGGAGGTGTCCCATTTTAATCTTACAGCTGAATTATCTTGAAAAATACCGCTCCGATAAAAAATTGAGTGGGATGAAACTTTTAGGGTTTAGAGGGAGACGTTTGAAATTTTTTTTTGTTTTGGTCAAAAATTCCAAATAGCGCCGTTAAGATGGCTGACATGTTTTTTTTAATGGAAACATGATTTTTTTTTTACTCAAAAATTTTTCAGATCAAATCTAACATCTTTTGTGAGAATATTTTTTTCATAGCCCGGATATTTTGGACAAGATCACTATTTTTGACTATTTTAGCGTTATGCAGCATAATGACGAAGCCAAGGGGGTCTTCTAAATCCTCCTCGTGAGTGTTTTCTGAAATCTTCTTGAAGGTGTTTAAAGATTCCACCATTCCACCATTCCACCATCATGGTTATCGCGGATAATACTAAAATAGTAAAAAATGGTGATCTCTTATAGACTGAATAAAAAAAATGTTCCAACAAAAGTTGTTAGTTTTGACGCGACACATTTTTTGGTGAAAAAAAAATCATGTTTTCGTCGTTTGAAAAACCTTTTGGTCATCTTAACACCGCCCCTTTGAATTTTGGAACAAAACAAAAAACTTTTTTGAACGTCCTCTTCTGAACCCTAAAAGTTTCATTTGACTCAATTTCTTATCAGAGCAGTATTTTCCAAGATAATTCAGCCATAAGATTAAAAGCGGACACCCTCTATTATGAGCTGTATCAAAAAAATGTTTCCACAAAAGATGTTAGATTCAATCTGAAAGAAATTTTGGTGAAAAAAGAAATCATGTTTCCATTTTAAAAAAACATGTCAGCTATCTCAACGCCACCATTTTAAATTTTGGACCAAAACAAGAAATTTTTTTAAACGTCCCCCTCTGAACCCTGAAAGTTTCATCGCACTCAATTTTTGATCGAAGCAATATTTTTCGAAATAAATCAACTGTAAGATTAAAATAAGAAACCCGGTATATATATAGCGGCCGAGCGGCTTGGGCGCTACGTGCCTTCGCGCCTCTAAGGTTCAACCGGAAGCCAAACCTCCAAACCTAAACGTCCAAACCCCAACCCCCAAACCCAAACCTCCAAACCTAAATAACCTAAACCTCCAATCCTCTAAACCCAAACCTAGAACCGAGGGGGTCGGAGTTGGCCATGGAATCAAGGCTCGAGCGGGGTGAAGTTGGCCATGGCCTCGATTCTTGTACACAGCGGCGGCGGCGGTGGCGATAGTTTTATGTAATATAGAGATATATATATATATATATGCAGTCACGAAAAATTGAAAATACAAAAGAGAACAGATAAATTTCCGTAATCCAATGAATTATTTACAAATTTTCCATTTCATCGTCTCGAATCAGCAATAGGAGTTAACGAACATTCCCTTCAATCTTCTAGCGCTCAGAAGCCAAGTCCGAGAGTGCCTATGGCATGCTGACGCTCTCATCGCTAGCCGCGTTTCCTTTACGGACGGGCTGTGGACTTTTGTGCGGCGAACCCCAGTCGGCAACACTCGTATCTGTAAGAGAGTCGGAATAAGCGGTTTCCGATACAACAATATTGGTACGCTCAGAGAAGATTCTCTTTTCATCGTATTTCCAAAATGCGTACAGATCATTATTTTACGAGTAGTAATGTTTCTGACACGCAACAATACCACGGGTCGGCGTCCATGACCGAATGGCCCGTTACGTGGTAAGCACTAAGGCGTCAAGTTGTATGTTAAAAAGACAGAGCATCGACTCACCCATACCCGGGCGAACGGAGAAAAAGTGCGAATAACAAAGTTTTATATCACTTGAAAATACACGCTGTGAGTTTTACGCTTAAAAATAATAAAAAAAACACATTCAAAGATGATAAAAAGATGAAAAATCTAGCCCAAGAGGAATGGAAAATATATTATTATATTTTACCGAACGAGAAGAACTTTCGACGACATTTTATATAGTTGGAAAGTAGGCTTTCTCTCCTTGCCTCATAAAATCAGCATGTTCCGCACCGGTTCTCATCATGTCGAGTGAAAAATATTCACCCACTGGCTCCCGGTTGTTCAAGAAAGAAAATAATAATGTAAAAAAATCATAAATCCGGCGGAGACTTGCGAAGACGCCATGTCCGAGTCGCGATTGAATTCAAAATATCAAGTCTGTTCTCTGCTGCGTAATTTTTCATTGCGCGGAGGAATCAGAACGCGCAGAGCTCGAAGTAACGCCGTTACGTCCTATCCCGAGAGCTTCGCAAAACTATGCGCGATTCATCCGCGTACGAAATTTCAGCACGCTCGTTCGAAACGAGCTCTTCGTTACACCAAAAAAGCTCCTTAGTTGATCCTGCCAGTGGTCATATGCTTTTCTCAAAGATTGAGCAATGCATGTCTCAGTACATACCGTATGAAGGTGAAACCGCGAATGGCTCATTAAATCAGTTATGGTTCCTGAGATCGTACCCACATTTACTTGGATAACTGTGGTAATTCTAGAGCTAATACATGCGAACCAGAGTCCCGACCAGAGATGGAAGGGATGCTTTCATTAGATCAAAACCAATCGGTGGCGGGGCTCCGGCTCTCGTCCATCGTTTACCTTGGTGACTGAATAACTTTGTGCTGATCGCACGGTCTCGTACCGGCGACGCATCTTTTAAATGTCTGCCTTATTAACTTTTGATGGTAGGTTCTGCGCCTACCATGGTTGTTACAAGTAACGGGGAATCAGGGTTCGATTCCGGAGAGGGAGCCTGAGAAACGGCTACCTCATCCAAGAGAGGCAGCAGACGCGCAAATTACCCACTCCCGGCACGGGTAGGTAGTGACGAAAAATAACCATACGGTACTCATCCGAGGCCCCGTAATCGGAATGAGTACACTTTAAATTCTTCAACAAGGATCCATTAGCGGGCAAGTCTGGTGCCGGCAGCCGCGATAATTCCAGCTCTAATGACGTATATTAAAGTTGTTGCGGTTTGAAAGCTCGTAGTTGAATCTGTGTGTCACGATGTTGATTCACCGCTCGTGGTGTTTAACTAGCATGCCGTGAGACGTCCTACCGGTGGGATTAGCCCCTTACGGGGCGGTTTAAATGATATCCTATCGCGGTGCTCCTTATCGAGTGTCGAGGTGCGCTGATACGTCTACTTTAAACAAATTAGAGTGCTTAAAGCAGGCTGTCTTCGCCTTAAAACTGTGTGCATGGAATAATGGAATAGGACCTCGGTTCTATTTTGTTGGTTTACGAAACCCCGAGGTAATAATTAATAGGGACAGATGAGGGCATTCGTATTGCGACGTTGGAGGTGAAACTCTTGGATTGTCGCAAGACGGACAGAAGCGAAAGCACTTGCCAAAAATGTTTTCGTTAATCAAGAACAAAAGTTGGAGGTTCAAAGGCGATCAGATACCGCCCTAGTTCTAACCATAAACGATGCCAGCTAGCGATCCGCCGAAGTTCCTCCGACGACTCGGCGGGCAGCTTCCGGGAAACCAAAGCTTTTGGTTTCCGGGGGAAGTATGGTTGCAAAGCTAAAACTCAAAGGAATTGCCGGGAGGGCACCACCAGGAGTGGAGCCTGTGGCTCAATTTAACTCCACAAGAGAAACCTCACCAGGCCCGGACACCGGGAGGATTGACAGATTGATAGCTCTTTCTTGATTCGGTGGGTGGTAGTGCATAGGCGTTCTTAGTTGGTCGAGCGATTTGTCTGGTTAATTCCAATAACGAACGAGACTCTAGCCTGCTAAATGGGCGTACTTTCTGGTATCTTGGAGGCCCCCGGCTTACGGTTGGTTGGTTTTTACTACTGACGTACAAACAAATCTTCTTAGAGGGACAGGCGGCTTCTAGCCGCACGAGATGGAGCAATAAAAGGTATGTGATGCCTTTAGATGTTCTGGGCCGCATGCGCGCAACACTGATGGAATCAACGTGTCTTCCCTGGCCAAAAGGTCTGGGTAACCCGCTGAACCTTTTCGTGCTAGGGATTATGGCTTGCAATATTCCCCATAAACGAGGAATTCCTAGTAAGCGCGAGTCATAAGCTCGCGTTAATTACGTCCCTGCTCTTTGTACTCACCGCCCGTTGCTACTACTGATTGAATGATTTAGTGAGGTCTTTGGACTGGTTCGCGGCAATGTTACGGCATTGTTGATGTCGCCGGAAAGATGACTAAACTCGATCATTTGGAGGCAGTAAAAGTCGTAAAGAGGTTTTCGTAGGTGAAGCTGCGAAAGAATCATTAACGTACGATATTGAAATACAATGTACGATAGAGCAAATAAAGACGGACTGTCGTCAAGTGTAAGCCACTGACGTGGTTTACACGAATTGTTAAGCGAGCGAGCCGCTTTCCACACGTTGCGTGTCCGTCAAAAGAGCGGACCCCGTCATAATAGCATCGGCAGCAATTTTTTCTCTCGATTGCGTATGATCAGCAGGACAATTGCATCAAACGCGCGATCTCATTAGTCGCATTGTTCTTTAATCGTGCGTGCAATAAAAAAATAGTTCGTCGTTGCTTTGACGCGCGCGCCCTCTTTAACACCGCTGTGGAGAATCAAACAAGGAAGGTATTTGCGTCGTTGAAAACGCCAAATTGACTCCCACCCGCGAAGGGTCTCAAGGGTAACCTAGGCAAGCCAGCGCCATCGAACGCACGCACGTCGGAGCGAAGAGAGCGCGTATTGGGACACCTTACTTTGAACGCCAAGTGAAGATATGAAAATAATATCCTCACTTCGTTTGGTGTCCCCCTGAACATCGCTCGTGGAGCGCTATCGATCAGTAGTAAGCATGCGAGAGGAATCATCGAAAGTCTTCGATGATCCGAGGTTTTTTAACGATTCGAAACGCCCTTGTTTTCAATCGAGAATAGCGAATATAATCGGCGTTTTCTTTTTTGACTTATTGTGTTCGAGACACGGGCGCGTATGCGCGCCTCTGTCTTACCTCTGAAGGAGAAAAAGCGTTATTCCGAGCGTCATTTGATAATATTGAATGCTTTCGCTATCGCGTCTCTTTGTTGCAGTGTTTTGAGTCACTCAAACGCCGCACGATAGCTCGCGACTAGTAAGTCACGTGTTCGTCAAAGTTCGCGGACTCGCGGAGCGTCTTGTCGTGTGACGTCACATTCGTCGGTCCATCCGTCGGGTGGACACGATGGGGCCGCTCGCAGTATACAAAAAATTGTCAACGACGAAGAAAAAAATGATTTCGAACAAACAATGATTATCCTGAACAATGGATCACTTGGCTCGTGGGTCGATGAAGAACGCAGCTAATTGCGCGTCAACTTGTGAACTGCAGGACACATGAACATCGACGTTTTGAACGCACATTGCGGTCCACGAATACAATTCCTGAACCACGCCTAGCTGGGGGGTCGTTTATGCATAAAAAGACTGCTCGTTTTGATGAAACGAGCGATGAACGTGAACGTTCGTCGCGAGCTTTCGTACCGATAAAGATTATAGCAGCCTGTGAGGAGGCTGCCCGACAATATGCGCGCATCAATTGAAAACACATTGAAAGCATTTCCTGTTGAGGAGAGAAGATCAAGCAGCGTGTGGTGGTGTTTCAACGCCCGTTTGTCAATAGGCGTGCCTCGCGCGCGATAAAAATAATAAAAGTCGGATCATACGGAGAGCTCTCGGCGTCGTTAGGAATGATAAGTTCGAAATGAGTAATGCCTAAACACGTTCGCGCGCCAATGATATTTAATGGCGCTGTCGTGATATCGCAGAAAATAACCGACTCATGACGTTTTTACGTGGCGACTACGTGCTGCGAGACTACCACATCATTCTTTCGATTCGAAGCGTGTTCATCTTTGTCAACGTTTTTTGGGAGAGCCTCATAGCGCGTGCGCGCAGCGCGTGCGAGTGGCTGGTATGACAAAAAAAGTCATAGAGTCAAAGTTCGTTTGCTCTTGTAATTCGCGTGTGCCTTGATGAGCCAATTTTGTTCTCAATAAACTTATTGACAATAATATGAAAATACATGAACGAGAAAAATAAGAACACGACACCGAAGTGCCTCGCGCTCCATGGCCGCTCGATCGAGTCCCTGAGGTTCAATTCTTAGTTGAAAGGACAGATACGAATCCGTAGCCAATGGTTAAAGCGTGCGGACAGCGTCGTCTGATCGTGAATAGTTCGTCGAGGCGTCTCGTTTGTGCTTTCTATTGAACACACCAGCAACGCCCTTTTCAATTTGTCCCGAATGTCGGACAAATTTTGGCCATTATCGCGTCGCCGTGAAACAAGTGCTCGTTGGCGCGCCGCTCTGATCCGCGAGAACCATAGGCGCAAAGATGAAACACGCACGACGGAGCCTTACGAACGAGATAACGTTATCTCTCTATATTAATTTTGTAAATCCCGCGACAAGCGCTGACGCTTGTTCAATTAGTCCACGGTGCATTTATATATGTGAGAATATAAAGACGACGACGACTCTCTTTGAACACTCTTAAACGGTACACGCTCGAAAAACAAAATAGCATATAATCTCGAGCGGACCTTAAATTAAATGAGAGATTATGACGATGCCGTGTTATCTCGTTGAGACGCAGACTTATATCAGACGACCCAAGAGCAGGCGAGACTACCCGCTGAATTTCAGCATATTATTAAGCGGAGGAGAAGAAACTAACCAGGATTTCATTCGCAGCTGCGAGCAAACAGGAAAGAGCCCAGCACCGAATCCCGCGGCTCTGCCGCTGGGAATTGTAGTGTTTGGGAGGATCCACTTATCCCGAAGCGTATGCCCGGGTCCAAGTCCATCTTGAATGGGGCCAATTACCCGTAGAGGGTGCTAGGCCCGTAGTGACCGGGACGCGCTTCGAAAGGATCTCTCCTTGGAGTCGGGTTGCTTAAGAGTGCAGCTCTAAGTGGGTGGTAAACTCCATCTAAGGCTAAAAACGACTACGATACGATAGCGAACAAGTACCAGGATGGAAAGTTGAAAAGAACTTCAAAGAGAGTTTTCAAGAGTCCGTCAAACCGTTCAGGGGTAAACCTGAGAAACCCAAAAGATCGATCGGGGAGATTTATCGTCAGCGATTCTGGTACGTGGGCGATTCGCGATGTTGCGGGATCTCGGTCCAGTGACACGTGTTCGCTCATATTTCAATTGCCAGGTGTTGTCGGCGTGCACTTCTCCCTCAGTAGAACGTCGCGACCCGTTGGGTGTCGGTCTATGGCCCGGATGGTAGTCTGTCGTGCGTCGCGCCTCGTGCGTTGACATGCGGTAGACCACCTAATGCTCGACCGGCTACCCAGCGGTACTCGCACGGTATCGAGCCGCAAATATTTGAACTGCGTCCGGCCCGCCGCAAGTGAGGTCAGTGTTTTCCGGATGTGCGGACTTAGCGCCGTCACCGGGCCTGGCCAGCTGTTGGTCGGTGGTGTTCTGGGACTGGCTCAATCAATTATGATACCGGTCGGTGACGCTACTACTTTAGGTACTTTCAGGACCCGTCTCGAAACACGGACTAAGGAGTCTAACATGTGCGCGAGTCATTGGGAATTATGAACCCTAAAGGCGCAATGAAAGTGAACATCGGCTTCGCGCCGACCGAGGGAGGATGGGTCGCGTCACGATGCGGTCCCGAACTTTCGGGGCGTCTCGTTCTCATTGCGAGAAGTGGCGCACCCACAGCGTACACGTCGGGCCCCGAAAGATGGTGAACTACACCTGGTCAGGACGAAGTCAGGGGAAACCCTGATGGAGGTTCATATTGATTCTAACGTGCAAATCGATCGTCGGAACTATGTATAGGGGCGAGTGACTAATCAAACCATCTAGTAGCTGGTTCCCTCTGAAGTTCTCCTCAGGATAGCTAGCACTCGCGTGTTCTGAGAACTTGTGCGAGTCCCATCTGGTAAAGCGAATCATTAGAGGCCTCCGGGCTGAAACGACCTCAGCCTATTCATAAACTTTAAATCAGTGAGATTGCTGGCTTGCTTGAACGTTGAAGCCACGAGATTTCGGATCAGAGTGCCAAGTGGGCCAATTTAGGTAAGCAGAACCGGCGCTGTGGGATGAACCAAACGCAGAGTTAAGGCGCCCAAGTCAACGCTTATGGGATACCATGGAAGGCGTTGGTTGCTTAAGACAGCAGGACGGTGGCCATGGAAGTCGGAATCCGCTAAGGAGTGTGTAACAACTCACTTGCCGAAGCAACTGGCCCTGGAAATGGATAGCGCTGAAGCGTTGCGCCTATACTCTGTCGTCAGTGGCAAGTAAAGTGGAGGGTTCTCGAATCCTCCGTCATGAGGCTCTGACGAGTAGGAGAGTTGCAGCGGTGTGCGCAGAAAAGTCTTGGCGTGAGCCTGCCTGGAGCCGCCGTCGGTGCAGATCTTGGTGGTAGTAGCAAATACTCCAACGAGGCCCTGGAGGACTGACGTAGAGAAGGGTTTCGTGTGAACAGCCGTTGCACACGAGTCAGTTGTTTCTAAGCCCTATGAAAAATTCTATGTTGATGACGGTGTTTCAAGTCACAAGAGAAATATTCTTTTTTTATTTTAAAACAACTAAAGACTAAGACCTGTCGGGCGAAAGGGAATCTGGTTCCTATTCTGGATCCCGACAGCGGAACCGTATACAATTCGGGCCCTCGCAAGAGAGTTCGTCGGGGCGACCCAAAATGACCTGGAGTTGCTCTTGGGAGATATGGAAAGTTTTCTTTTCTGTATAAGCGTTCGAGTTCCATGGAAACCTCTAGCTGGGAGATAGGGTTTGGAACGCAAAGAGCATCGCAGTTGCGGCGGTGTCCGGATCTTTCCCTTGGACCTTGAAAATCCAGGAGAAGGCCACGTGGAGGTGTCGCACCGGTTATACCCATATCCGCAGCAGGTCTCCAAGGTAAAGGGCCTCTAGTCGATAGACTAATGTAGGTAAGGGGAGTCGGCAAATTGGCCCTTGCAGAATGATAGCCAAATGCCTCCTCATCTAAGTAGTGACGCACATGAATGGATTAACGAGATTCCCTCTGTCCCTATTTATTGACGGGAGTGACTATGACATTCTTAACATGGTTATTCGTAGCTGTGTTGAGGGTGAAGTAGTCAGCAAGCAGTTCCCTCCCCGTGGGTCCCGCTTTAAACCAACCGAAGAGCTCCAATGTATATTTTATAGTTCTTTTGTTGGGCTAAGAACTGCCTCTGTGAACTACTTTATCATTATTATAAAAATAATATACTATTATTATTATTGTTGTCTCTCAAACGCTGGGTCCCGTCGGTGGACGCTCTCTTGAACATGAAGATCGCTGCAGTGCGCACAGCCAAACCGTGGGCTACTGTTGCGCTCTGCAACCCCGACTATAATCTTCTCTTTCTCTCGCAGCTTAGCACGACGCACTGTGTATGTTGCGAAGTGCAGGCTCCCGGTTTTTCTTTCTACGTCGTGTCTTACTACTTCCAGTGGCAAGAGGATATGGAGGTGCACCTCAGACAGCTCGCTATGGTGCTTCGTTCTCTGAGGGGAAAAAAAGTTCTCATGGCATTGGATGCCAATGCGAGGTCCAACCTCTTGGGTCTCCAGGCGTCGAACGACAGTGGACTTCAGCTGGAGAGACTTATTCAGGAATTCAATCTTAGGGGAGAAAATAGAATAGATCAGAGCCCGACTTTTAGCGGGCCCAGGGGGTCATCGTACATCGACGTTACCCTGAGCTCGCCCTCCATGTCTTCTTTCATCGGGGAGTGGGAGATTCAGGAAGAATTGACCAGTAGCGATTATCTCTCGATGGATATTAGGCTTCGTGTCCCAATAGCCGCGGGGAATAATGGTTTTCCAGCGATCAGACGGTTTAATGTAAATAGGGCTGACTGGGATCTGTTTACCCGGACCCTGACCGGTCTTTCGAAAGCGAGACTGCAGGACCTTCCTCTCTCTTCAGTGGAGAAAGTTGAGGCTATGGCAGGGACTCTCACAGACATCCTCACCGGGGCCTGTTCCGCGTCGATGCCGAGAAAACGGTACTTAAGGAAGTCTAACCCGTGGTGGACTGATAGATTGACCACTCTCAAGAAGGGAGTATACCGCCTCAGGCGCACGTACAAAAGGGAACGAAACGAGCCTCGACGCCTTGAGATCCTGCTGGAATATCGTACTTTGTTGCGGGCCTCCAGCAGGGAGGTGGAGGAGGCGAAGATCGACAGCTGGAGACGGTTCGTTACGTCGCACGGCAACGAGGAGCCCTGGGGTTTCGTTTACAAACACCAGGCAGATAAACTCCGCGTTGAGAAAGTGCTCAGCACTCTCTGGCATAACGGCACTGTCACAATGGACATTACGGAAACCGCCAGTTGCCTTCTGAACGCGCACGTTCCTGATGACCACGAGCAAGACGACACCCACGAGCAGAGGGTGGTACGGGACAGTGCACGCATCGCACCCGATACCCCCAACGCTCTCCCCTTTTCCAAGGTGGAGGTTAAGAAAATCGTGCGTACCCTTCAAAATAACAAAGCTTCCGGCTCCAACCTCAGCGAGGTCGTGGTAATGGAAGCAGCCTTCGCGACGATCCCCGCTCAAATGGTCAGGCTTTTGAACGCGTGCCTTTAATGGGGCGTCTTTTTTTCTGCCTGAAAGGAAGGCTCTCTCAGAGTGCTCCTGAAGAGCGAAGACGAGGACGAGAAAGACCTAAAATCGTACCGTCCCATCTGCCTCCTCTCCGTCATAGGAGAACTTTTTGAAACCCTCCTTAAAAACCGCCTCGTTCGAATGGCGTTGGCACAAGGCAGACTCTCGGACCGGCAGTACGGTTTCACACCAAAAAAGTCGGCGGAGGATGCAATCGTCTAGCTTCATCGCATGGTTGCGGCCTCCGAGAAGACTTACACCGTCGCATTGCTCTTCGATATTTCTGGGTTATTTGACAACGTTTGATGGCCCCTCGTCTTTCATAGTTTGCGCAAGAGAGAATGTCCAGCGAATTTTCACGAAGTTATTTGTAGTGATTTCAAAGATAGCAAGGTGAAAATCGCCTGGGGTAGGGATAAAGTGTCCAAGCGGGCTACCAGGGGGTGTCCTCAGGGCTCCGTTCTTGGACCTGCATGCTGGAACCTCATGTTCAACGGACTGCTTAGGATCCTTGAGGGTCTTGTCCCGGATAGTTTTGTAGCGTATGCGGACGATCTGATCGTCGTCGTGAGGGGGGATTTACGTGCTGAAATTGAAGCTAGGGGCCAATACATCGTTGACGTGATCGTTTGATGGTGTGAAATCGACCAAGTTGAGTCTGTCAGGGAGAAAGACTTAGGCCATAATCCTCAAGACTGTATGGAACTGCCCAGCCCCGATAGAAAGGGGAGGAGAAGTGCATTCGGACCATGAACGTAGACCAGTTAGGAAGCCAGACTTGGCAAATAAGTACCTCGTCATAAGAATAGGAAACACCGCGATTAGATTAAAGGATTTGGTGCGCTATTTCGGCGTACATTTCAACAAGAAAATGGGTATCCGTACCCATTGCCACTATCTTAGAGACAGGACAGCGAAGCTTTTCAGCAAGCTCAGGACACTCGTGGGAACAGGTTGGGGTTTGCGTTATAAAACGCTCGCTACGATCTACGGAGGAGTCTTCGTGCCGACGGTCACCTACGGTCCCGCGAGGAGGGCTGACCTGTGAAACGGTAGGGATCTTCAAATTTATTCTTTGGCTCAAACACAAGCACTTATCGCGACGGTGGCGGCCTACAACACGGTCGCTGTGCGTCGTTGGCAAGGCAATACCGGTAGATTTGTTGTTGAAAATTAATGTAGCTAAGTACCAAATTAGGATAGGCAGAGACGCCGAGATAAATGGGGTAAACGTGCCAGCAGGTGCCGATGACGCGGCAGATAGGATTAGAGCAGAGGCGGTGAACATGTGGCAGGCTGCCTAGCAGGTTGCCGATCAAGGCCGTACCACGTTCACCTCTTTTGATAGCGTTTGAGACCGATTGGCTGCGCGCTGGTTCCGTCCGAGCCATCATGGCACGCAGGTCATGACTGGCCACGGCAACTTTATTGCAAAACTCGCCCAATTTACCTACCAACACCGGTGTCATATTCTTGAGGGGTAGGTAGGCAGGTAATTTCGACTCTCTAACGACACGCACACTATACAATCACACTGACACACTAGACAATTGATAAAGTGGGCTAATCCTAAGTCCGCAAACTCACCTAAGACACAATTATGCTCACAAACTCTCGTACCCATGACCTTTGCTAAATCCACCAATCTGGTCTTTTCTGAGCTTGTGTCCGGCCGGGACATAGAGAGCGGGCCTTCCCGAGGTTCCCCGTGAGAACGCGTGGATCCGATAAGCCCCTTGTGTTATCCGACACAGAGGGACTCGCGTAGCCAAACCGCTTTTTCCGTTTTCGGCTGCGGATGTCAAAGGATTTTTCCATCGCCCGTTGCCATTTGGAGGGGAATTCACAATGTAGATGAACGAAAATAATTGCAGCGTGTGCCTGTAAAGGCGAGTTATCATGGGTTCAGTCGTTTCGGTGGCTGGGTCTTTACATTACATGTCCCTATCTACTATCAAGCGAAACCACTGCCAAGGAAACAGGCTTGGAAAAATTAGCGGGGAAAGAAGACCCTGTTGAGCTCGACTCTACTCTGGCACTGTAAGGAGACATGAGAGGTGTAGCATAAGTGGGAGATGGCAACATCGCCGGTGGAATACCACTACTTTCATCGTTTCTTTACTTACTCGGTTAGGCAGAGCGCGTGCGCCTCGGACTTTGTCCATGGCTGTCACGGTGTTTTGGAGCCAAGCGTGTAGGAGTGGCGTGAGGCTTCGGGCCGATCGCTGATCATACTCATGCGTGATCTGATTCGAAGACACTGCCAGGCGGCGAGTTCGACTGAGGTGGTACATCTGTCAAAGGATAACGCGGGTGTCCTACGGCCAGCTCAGCGAGAAGAGAAACCTCGTGTAGAGCAAAAGGGCAAAAGCTGGTTTAATCTCGATGTTCAGTACGCATAGAGACTGCGAACGCACGATCCTTTTGGCTTAAAGAGTTTTCAGCAAGAGGTGTCAGAAAAGTTACCACAGGGATAACTGGCTTGTGGCAGCCAAGCGTTCATAGCAACGTTGCTTTTTGATGTTTCGATGTCAGCTCTTCCTATTATTGCGAAGCAAAATTCGCCAAGCGTCGGATTTTTCACCCACCAACAGGAAACGTGAGCTGGATATAGACCGTCGTGAGACAGGTTAGTTTTACCCTACTGATGACTCGTCGTTGCGATAGTAATCCTGCTTAGTACGAGAGGATTCGCAGGTTCGGACATTTGATTCACGCACTCGGTCGAGCGGCGGCTGGTGCGAAGCTACTATCTGTAGGATTATGCCTCAACGCCTCTAAGGCCGTATCCTTTCTAGTCAAAGGAGGCAACGATATCACTAGGAGTCTCGTGAGTCAAAAGGCTCAAAACAATGTAAATCTACTAGGTGACGGGTCCACGGACCCGGCATCGCACGAGCCCCGTTTGCCTTATGGAGCCGTTTCAACCGTCTACGAATCTTACCGTACGTCAGCTTGGCTTCTAAGGGTCGATCATGGGTTTTTCAAGTTCGATGTTGGGACTTGGGATCGTCTGTAGACGACTTAGGTACCTGGCGAGGTGTTGTACGCGGTAGAGCAGTTACCACGCTGCGATCTGTTGAGACTCAGCCCTTGGCTTGTAAATTCGTCTTGTTGGATAGACGAGGTACCAGCGCGAGCGGGTAGAGAGAGAGAAGAAAAATTGATTTTTTTTTGTTTTTCTTTCTTTAAAATTTCTCGTTTTTTCCCGTCATCACTGTAAAGGAAAAACAAGTACAAATGGACGAAGCAATGCGCTTTGGAGGTGTTTGCCGCTGGACGAGAGAAAACAATGCGCGTGCAAACAACAATTTGCGTCTGCGATACAAAAAGCAAGCAATGCACGTCAAAGGTGTTCGCCGCGAGAAAAATTAAAGCAATGCGCTTCAAAAGTGTTTGCAACCCGATGAAAGAAAGCAGTGCTCGTCGGATAAACGATAATGTATCATCCTTCAGAAATCGTGAAACATCCTATTACGCGCACTGAACGCTCTAAATTGGCGGTCAGGCGCAGATATACGGAAGCGGTGCAAAAAATGAAGAAAATAAAAATATCATAAATGGAAATATCACGAACGAGCAAGCGAGTCACAGAGAATAAATGTTTTGTCATAAATTATTTTACAAAAACCCGAAAGTCCGATCGCGCTCATTTTAACTCCGACGAATATCGAGAAGAAATGCGCGTCGAGGTACTTTGCTGAAGAGCAGTCAAAATGTTCAAGAACTCTTTTGTTGAATGGTCGAACGATCATATTAGGGACCCAGACAGAAGAGGGAGAGTCTACTAACTCTTGAGAAGAAAAAAAAATAATATCGAAAATTGATTAACGGAAAGATCGAGAACGAGCGAGCGGATAAAAGCATAGAAATTTTTTTGTTATAAATTATATTTCAAAATCATAAAAACTCATGTTCAGATCGAGCCCATTTGGACTCTGACGAATATCAAAAGGGCAATGAGCGCCGAAAGAATTTGTTGATGAGGACCGTCGAAGTGTACGTGAAGGAGCAATGCGCGTCGGAATACTCTGCTAATGGGGCCGTGAAAGTGTAAGAGGAGGTTGTTGCTCGATGATCGAACGTTGATATTCGGATGTTGAGCTAAAAAGCGAGACAAAATAAGCTCTCGAAAAAAAAAAAAATCAATCAACAAATGAATAAATGAATGAATAAAAAAACAAAGAGAAAGAACAAAAAAAACTATTCAACAGGAAGATCACAAACAAGCGAGCGCGTTAGAGCGAACAACTTTTGTGCGTTGCAATATTTTTTTGAATATCGAACACTTATTTTACGATGAAGCTCGTTTGGAATCTAAAGAATATCGCGGAGCGATCCGCAGCGGAGTGTACGAGAAGCCTCTCGATCGACGGTCGAATGCTCATATTCGGACACCGAGCAGAGTAGCAATAGGCAATGAGCTCTTGGAATGAATAGAGAAGAAAAAAAAATCATCAACGGGGAGATCACGAACGAGCCAACGAATGACAATGAACAAATTTTTTATGATGTAAATGTGAAGGAGAAAAAAAATTATTAACGGAAATATCACGAGGGAGTAAGAGGATTACGGCAAAATAACTTTTATTCGATAAATTATTTTACAAAATCACGAACACTCATAATCCGATCGAGAACATGCGGACTCTGACGAATATCTCGAAGCAATGCGCGTCAAGGGACTCTGCCAGTGGGCCGACACAAGTGTGCGTAGAGGCTCTTGTACGATGGTCGAACGAACGCTCATATGCGACTGCCGAAAAAAAAAGTAAGAGGCAATGAGCTTTTGAAAAAAGAAAGAAGAAGAAAAAAAAATTATCAACGGGAATATAACGAGGGAGCGAGCAAATTACGACAAATCAATTTTTTTTTCTTAAATTTTTATTCAAAATCACGAACACTCATAGTCCGATCGGGTACTTTCGGACTCTGATAAATATCTCGAAGCAATGCGCGTTGAGGGACTTTGCCAGTGTGCAAGCAGAGTATACGAAGAGGCACTTGCTCGATTGTCGAACGCTCATATTCGGACACCGAGTTAAGGAGCAAGAGGCTAATGAATCCTTGAAAAAAAATCATTCGATTGAAAATCACGAACAAGCAAACGAACGTCAGGAAATTAATTTTTTTTCCAAATATATTATTGTTCAAAATCTCGAACACTTATACTCCGATCAAGCTCGTTCGGACTCTAACGAATATCGAGAAAAAATGCGCGTCGAGGGACTCCGTCAGTGGGTAGTTGAAGTGTGGGTTAGGGCTTTTGCACGATGGCCGAACTCTTATATTTAAACGCCGGGCTAGAGATCAAGAGTCACTGTGCTCGTTCGGACTCTGACAAATATCTCGAAGCAATGCGCGTTAAGGGACTCTGCCAGTGGGCCTTCAACAAGTGTACGTAGAGGCTCTTGCACGATCGCCGAACGCTCATATTCGGATGCTGTGACAAAATGAGTGAGAGGCATTGAGCTTTTAAAAATAGAAAAAATAAAAAAAAATTATCGACGGAAACATCACGAGGGAGCAAGAGAATTACGGCAAAAAAGATGTTTTTTCCAATGAAATATTTTACATAATCTCGAACACTCATAGACCGATCAAGCACATTCGGACTCTGACGAATATCTCAAAGCAATGCGCGTCGAGAGACTCTGCCAGTGGGCCGACACAAGGGTACGTCGAAACTCTTGCACGATGATCGAACGCTTATACTCGGACGCCGAATGAATAAATGAGTATCAATGAACTTTTGAAAATAAAAAAGAGGAAAAAAAATCTATAAACGGAAATATCACGAACGAGCTATTGGATTATGAAAAATTAATTTTTTTTCAATGAAGTATTCTCCAATTGCCCGAACACTCATAGTCTTATGTACGATGAGGAGTCTCATGCACGAAGGTCGAACGCTCGTATTCGAATGTCGAGTAAATGAGTGAGAAGCAATGAGCTCGTGAAAATAGAAATGATAAAGAGAAAGACATAAACGGGAATATAATGAACGATCGAGCGAATTACGGAAATATGATTTTTTTCCTATAAATTATTTTTTAAAATCTCCTACACTCATTGTATGTTCGAGCACAAGCCGACTCTTGCTCTATGAACAAACGCTCATATTCGGACGCTGGGCTAGAGATCAAGATTAAATGTGCTCATGAAAAAATGATACGGGAAAAAAAATCCCTTCATTGGGAAGATCACGAACGAGTTTGTCAAAAGAAGTTAACAATTTTTTTTTCAATAAATGATTTTTCGATCGGCCGAACACTCATAATTAGATTGCGCTTGTACGGACTTCGAAAAATATCTCGCAGCAATGCGCGTCGAGGTACTTCGTCAGTAGGCTGTTGAATTATACGAAGAGGCTCTTAGTCGAAGGTCAAACGCTCATATTTGGACGCCGAGATAAGGATCGAGAGGCGAATGAGCTCTTAAAAAAGAACAAGGAAACAAAATATCTTCTGATCGGAGATCACGAACGAGCGAGCGAATTTGCGAGATTTATTTTCTCTTACAAAATTTTCGTTTTCCAAAATTTCGAACACTCATAGTCCGATCGAGCTCGTTCAGAATCTGGAGCAATCTGACGGAAAAGCAATAGTCGTCGAGGGACTTCATCAGTGGGCAGTTATAAGATTACGATGAGGCTCTCGCACGATGGTCGAACGCTCATATTCGAATGTCGAGTAAATAAGTGTTGGGCAATGAGCTTTTGGAAATAAGAAGGAGAAAAAAAATTATCACCAGGAATATAACGAGGGAGCAAGGGAATTACGGAAAATTAATTTTTTTCTTCAAAGAATTTTTCTTCAATTCCCCCAACGCTCATAGTCCGATCGCGCTCGTTTCGACTATGACGAATATATCTCGAAGTAATGCGCGTCGAAGGACTCTGCTAGTGGGCCGTTACAAGTGTACGTTGCGGCTTTTGCTTGATGGTCGAACGCTCATATTCAGATGCAGGTCTAGAGTCCGAGAGTCCAAGAGTATGCTCTTGGAGTTTTTTTCTTTTCTCCCAATAAATTTTTCTTCATCCGGCCTAACACTCATAGTCTGGACGGACTAGTTCGGACTCTAACGAATATCGAGAAAGAATCCCCGTCGTGGGAATCCGCCAGTGTGTGGCCGTCACAAGTGTATGATTAGCGGCTCGCACGATAATCGCACTTTAATATTCAGAAGCCTGGATGAAGATCAAGAGTCAATGTGCTCTTTAAGAAATGAAGGGAGAAAAAAAATCTCTCCAACAGAACGATGACGAACGAGCGAGCCAAACGGAGCTAACAATTTTTTTCATTTATATAAAATATCTTTCAATCGCCCGAACAGTCAGAGTCCGATCGCGCTCGTTTGGACTATGACGAATATCTCAAAGCAATGAGCGCAGAGCTACTCCGTTAGTGGGCCTTTGAAGTGTGCGATGAGGCTCCTGCATGATCATCGAACGTTCATATTCAAACCCAAAGTAAATAAGTAAGAGTCGATGAGCACTTGAAAATGTAAAAGTAGAAAAAAAATTCATCAAAGGGATTATAACGAAGAAGCGGGCGAATTATGGCAAATTACATTTTTTTCCGTGAAATTATTTCTCGATAAATTCCTCGATGATCGAACGCTCATATCCGGACGTCGACATAAGGAGCAAGAGGCCAAAGAGCTCTCGAAAATAAACGAGAAAACAAAATATATTCTGATGGAAAATCACGAACGAGCAAGCGAATGTCAGCAAATCAATTTTTTTTCGATAAATCATTTTTCAAAGTCTCGAACACTTATGGTCCGATCGAGCTTTTCCAGACTTTTAAGAATTTCGAGAAGCAATCCGCCTTGAGGGACCTTGTCAGTGGGCCGTCACCAGTTTATGTCGAGGCCCTTGCACGATGATCGAACGCTCATATTCAGACGCCGAGTAAACAAGTAAGTGGCAATGAGCTTTCGAAAATGAAAAAAGTAAAATAAAAATTATCAATGGGAATATCACGAGCGAATAAGCGAATTAGGGCACCATAATTTTTATTCGATAAATAATTATTCAAAATTTCGAACAGTTATATTCCGTTCGAGCACGTTTGGACGGTTGAAAATATCGAGAAGCAATGCGCGTCGTGGGACTCTCCCAGTGGGCCGTCCAAGTTTACGATGAGGCTCTTGGTTTATGCTCGGAAGCTCATATTCGGGGTCTAAGCTTGGTATCGAGAGGCCAATGAGCTCTTGGAAAAGAAAAAGAAAACAAAATATGTTTCGATGAAAGATCACTAACAAGCAAGTCAGTGTCAGCGAATTATTTTTATCTGAATGAATTATTCTTTTAAACTTCGAACACTCATAGTCCGATTGAGCTTGTTTGGACTCTGAAAAATATCTCGAAGCAATGCGCGTCGAGGGAGGACTCTGCGAGTGAGAAGTAGAAGTATACAAAGAGGCTCTCGCTCGATCGTCGAACGCTTATATTACGACGTCGAGCTAAGAAGAGAATGGCAAATGAGCTCTTGGAATACAACAAGAAAACAAAATATCTTACGATGGAAGAACACGAACGAGCAAGCGAATGTCAGCGAACAATTTTTTTTTCAATTAATTATATCTCAATATCTCGAACACTCATAGTCCGATCAAGCTCGTTTGGACCCCACACGAATATCTCGAAGCAATAGGGGCGTCGAAAGACTTGGCCAGTGGGCCTTTGTAGTGTTCGAGGAAGCTCTCACCCGATGGTCGAACGCTCATATTCGGTGTCCGAGCTAAGGAGCGAGTGGCCAATGGGCACTCGAAAAATACTATTAAAACAAAATATCTTCCGATAATTTATTATGGAGCAAGCGAATGTCAGCGATATATTTTTTTCCTTCAATAATTTATTATTATAGAGGCTCTTTCACGATGCTCGAACGCTTATTTTCGGACACCAAGTAAATAATTGAGTGGCAATGAGCTTTTGTAAATAAAAAAAAAGTAAAATAAAATTTATCAACGGGAATATCACGAACGAGGAAGCGAATTACGGTAATATAATTTTTTTTCGATAAATTATCATTTAAAATCTCGAACACTCATATTTCGTTATATCACATTCGGACTTTTGAGAATATTGAAAATAAATACTTGTCGTGGGACTCTCCCAGTCAACCGTTCAAGTTTACGATGGGTCTTTAGCTTCATTGTTGAACGCTCATATTCGGTGTTCGAGCTAAGGATCGAGAGGTCAATGAGCACTTGAAAAATAACATTAAATTTAAATATGTTCCGATTGAAAATAATTTACGAGCAAGCGAATGTCAGCGATAGATTTCTTTTCCCTTTAATAATTTATTATCCGAAATCTCGAACCCTCATAGTCCGTTCGAGCTCGTTTGGACTCCGACGAATATCTCGAAGCAATGCGCGTCGAGAGAGGACTCCAGCAGTGGGACGTCGAACTATACGAAGAGGCTCTTGCAAGATCGTCGAACGCTCATATTCCGACGTCAAGTTAAGAAGCGAGGGGTGAATGAGCTCTTGAAAATAAACAAAATCAAAATATCTTTTGATGAAAGATCACGAACGAGCGAGCGAATGTCAACAAATTCATTCTTGTTTGAATAAATAATTTCTCAATATCTCGAAAACTCATAGTCCGATTAAGCTCGTTCGGTCTCTTACGAATGTCTTAAAGCAATGCGCGTCGAGTGACTGCAAGTGAGCCTTGGTAGTGTTCAAAAAAGCTCTCACTGGATGGTCAAACGCTCATATTCGGACGCGGCTTGAATGAGCCAGGGGCAACGGGGTTTCGCGAAATTTTTTTAAAAAGTAAGAATTCATCAACGGAGAGATCACGTACGAGCAAGATATGCCATTAAAGAAGCTACATCATCACCTCACATTTTATTTCTCGTAAATTTAGAATAATCTTCTTTCTCAAACCCTGAACGCTAATATCTTGGAATGTTCTCGAATTTCTTACATAATAATACTCTATCGAGTTCTCACTTCGAATCTCATCATCGTGACGGAATGCGACGATAGTGTGGGTTCTTGATTCTTACTTTTGACGAGGTTTCACATGGCAATTGGAAAAAAAACTATCAACAACAAATTCGAAAACCAAAAAAATTAATATACATATATATATGTATATGGGGCATTCCACGCCAAATCGACTACTTTAAAACCTGACCCCTTTCGATTTGGCTGAAACTTTTTTATTTTTTTCTACCCTATGAAAAAGATTTTTCAGAATTTTTTTAGATTTTTTTACGAAACCGATTAAAAGTTATGAATATTTCAAAAAAAATGGCCTTTCATTTTTCAAATGTCCATAACTTCTTCAAAAATTGACGAATCGGGATGTTTTTTTTTCAAAATTTTCGTTTTCAAATGTACTTTCCAGAAAAATATTTAAAAAAATGATTCAGAGCTATCTTCATTGTTTTTTTTCTACTTTTCGGAAAAAAACGAAAATTTCTCGATGATTACCATTTTTAATTTTTAATTTTTTTTTTTTATTAGAAACCTTGATATTTTCTGTAAGTTCTCTAAAATTTTCAGAGTGGGGAAATCTTTTCTTCTATTTTTTTTTCAATTAAAAAAAAAAAATTTTTTTTTCACTCAGCCTATTTCTTATAATACTACTCTAGGGATTTATAATTATGTAGAGAGAACGTCAAAGTTGAAAAAAAAAAATGACATTCAAATCTCATGAATTAAAAAAAAATGGCTATTGATTTTTCAAATGTCCATAACTTCTTCAAAAATTGCCTTATCGGGATGTTTTTTTTTCAAAATTTTCGTTTTTGAATGTACTTTTCAGAAAAATATTTAAAAAAATTATTCAGAGCTATCTTCGTTGTTTTTTTTCTAATTTTCGGAAAAAAAAGAAAATTTCTCGATGATTATCATTTCTAATTTTTAATTTCTTTTTTTTATTAGAAACCGTGATATTTTCTGTAAGATGTCTGAAATTTTCAGAGTGGGGAGATTTTCTCTTCTATTTTTTTTTTCAAATTGTTTTCATTGTTTTCTCTTCTATTTTTTTTTTCAAATTGAAAAAAAAAAATAGTAGAGAAAATCTCCCTACTCTGAAAATTTCAGACATCTTACAGAAAATATCACGGTTTCTAATAAAAAAAAGAAATTGAAAATTAGAAATGGTAATCATCGAGAAATTTTCGTTTTTTTCCGAAAATTAGAAAAAAAACAACGAAGATAGCTCTGAATCATTTTTTTAAATATTTTTCTGAAAAGTACATTCAAAAACGAAAATTTTGAAAAAAAAAAGATCCCGATAAGGCAATTTTTGAAGAAGTTATGGACATTTGAAAAATCAATAGCCATTTTTTTTTAATTCATGAGATTTGAATGTCATTTTTTTTTTTTCAACTTTGACGTTCTCTCTACATAATTATAAATCCCTAGAGTAGTATTATAAGAAATAGGCTGAGTGAAAATTTTTTTTTTTTTTAATTGAAAAAAAAATAGAAGAAAAAATTTCCCCACTCTGAAAATTTCAGAGAACTTACAGAAAATATCAAGGTTTCTAATAAAAAAAAAAATTGAAAATTAAAAATGGTAATCATCGAGAAATTTTCGTTTTTTTCCGAA
The DNA here is from genome assembly GCA_946863875.1 of Alloplasta piceator. Taxonomy (NCBI): domain Eukaryota; kingdom Metazoa; phylum Arthropoda; class Insecta; order Hymenoptera; family Ichneumonidae; genus Alloplasta; species Alloplasta piceator. The sequence goes on from OX333071.1 coordinate 47,136,841, forward strand.
AAGTAGAAAAAAAACAATGAAGATAGCTCTGAATCATTTTTTTAAATATTTTTCTGAAAAGTACATTTAAAAACGAAAATTTTGAAAAAAAAAAATCCCGATTCGTGAATTTTTAAAGAAGTTATGGACATTTGAAAAATAAAAGGTAATTTTTTTAAAAATATTCATAACTTTTTATCGGTTTCGTAAAAAAATCTGAAAAAATTCTGAAAAATCTTTTTCATAGGGTAGAAAAAAATAAAAAAGTTTCAGCCAAATCGAAAGGGGTCAGGTTTTAAAGTGGTCGATTTGGCGTGGAATGCCCCATATACAGTCAAGAAAAATTGAGAATACAAAAAAGGACAGATAAATTTTCGTAATCCAATGGATTATTTACAAATTTTCCATTTCAGCGTCTCGAATCAGCAATGGGAGTTAAAGAACATTCGCTTTATTCTTGTAGCGCTCAGGGACCGAGTCCAAGCGTGCCTATGGCGCGCTGACCCTTTCATAGCTAGCCGCGTTCCCTTTACGGACGGGTTGTGGGCCTTCGTGCAGCGAACCCCAGTCGGCACCGTTCGTATCTGTAAGAGAGTCGGAATAACCGGTTCCCGATACAACAATATTGGTCCGCTCAGAGAAGATTCTCTTTTCATCGTATTTTTAAAACGCATACAGATAATTATTTAACGAGTATTATCGTTTCTGACATGCAGCTATACCACGGGTCGGCGTCTATGACCGAAAAGCCTTTTACGTTGTAAGCGCCAAGGCGTCAAGCTGTATGTTAAAAAGACAGAGCATCGACTCACCCAAACCCGGGCGAACGGAGAAAAAGTGCGAATAACAAAATTTTATATCACATGAAAATACACGCTGTGTGTTTGACCCTGAAAAATAATAAAAAAAACACATTCGAAGACGATGAAAAAAAAAATTCTAGCCCAAGAGAAATGGAAAATATATTATTATATTTCACCAAACGAGACGAACTTTCGACGATATTTTATATGGTTGAAAGGTTAGGCTTTCTTTCCTGCCTTAAAAAATCAGCATGTTCCGCACCGGTTTTCGTCATGTCGAGTGAAAAATATTCACTTGCTGGCCCCCGGTTGTTTGGAAATGAAAATAATAATGTAAAAAAGCTATAAATCCGGCTGAGACTTACGAAGACGCCTTGTCCGAGTCGCGATTGAATTCGAAATATCGAGTCCATTCTCTGCTGCGTAATTTTTTATTGCGCGGAGGAATCAGAACGCGCAGAGCTCGAAGTAACGAGCGCGCCGTTGGGTCCTATCGCGAGAGCCCCGCAAAACTATGCGCGAGCGTTCCGCCTACGAAATTTCAGCGCGCTCGTTCGAAACGAGCTGTTCGTTACACCAAACGAAGCTCCCTGGTTGATCCTGCCAGTAGTCATATGCTTGTCTCAGAGATTAAGCCATTCATGTCTCAGTACATGCCGTATAAAGGTGAAACCGCGAATGGCTCATTAAATCAGTTATAGTTCCCTCGATCGTACCCACATTTACTTGGATAACCGTGGTAATTCTAGATCAAAACCTCTTTTATTAGATCAAAACCAACCGGTGGCGGGGCTTCCGCTCTCATCCATCGTTTACCTTGGTGACTCTAAATAACCTTGTACTGATCGCACGGTCTCGTACCGGCGACGCATCTTTGAAATGTCTGCCTTATCAACTTTCGATGGTAGGTTCTGCACTTACCATGGTTGTTACGGGTAACGGGGAATTGAAGTTCGATTCCGGAGAGAGAGCCTGAGAAACGGCTACCACATCCTTGGAAGGCAGCAGGCGCGCAAATTACCTACTCCCGGCACGGGGAGGTAGTGACGAAAATAACGATACGGGACTCATCCGAGGCCCCGTAATCAAAATGAGTACACTCTGAGATCTTGAACGAGGATCCATTAGAGGGCAAGTCTCCTGCCAGCAGCTGCGATAATTCCAGCTCTAATAGCGTATATTAAAGTTGTTGTGGTTAAAAAGATCGTAGTTAAATCTGTGTGTCACGATGGTGGTTTACCGCTCGCGGTGTTTAACTAGCATTTTGTGAGACGTCCAACCGGTGGGCTTAGCCCCTTACGGGGTGGTCCAAATAATATCCTATCGCGGGGCTCTTCATCGAGTCTCGAGGTGGGCCAGTACGTTTACTTTGAACAAATTAGAGATCTCAAAGCAGGCTGTCTTCGCCTGAATACTGTGTGCATAAAATAATGAAATAGGACCTTGGTTCTATTTTGTTGGTTTCCGGAAACCCGAGGTATTGATTAATAGGGACAGATATTTACCAAAAATATTTTCATTAATCAAGAACGAACGTTAGAGGTTCGAAGTCGATCAGATACCGCCCTAGTTCTAACCATACACGATGCCAGCTAGCGATCTGCCGGAGTTCCTCCGATGACTCGGCGGGCAGTTTCCGGGAAAACAAAGCTTTTGGGTTCCGGGGAAAATATGGGTGCAAAGCTGAATCTTAAAGAAATTGACGGAAGGGCCCCACCAGGAGTGAAGCCTGCGGCTTAATTTGACTCAACACAGGAAGCCTCACCAGGCCCGGACACCGGGAGGATTTACAGATTGATAGCTCGTTGTTGATTCGGTGGGTGGTGGTGCATAGCCGTTCTTAGTTGGTGGAGCGATTTGTCTGGTTAATTCCGAGGACGAACGAGACTCTAGCCTGCTAAATCGGCGTATTTTCTGGTATCTCAAAGGCCCCGGCCTACGTTCGGGTGGTTTTTACTACCGACGTACAAACTAATCTTCTGAGAGGGACAGGCGGCTTCTAGCTGCACGAGATTGAGCAATAACAGGTCTGTGATGCTCTTAGATGTTTTGGGCCGCACGCGCGCTACACTGAAGGAATCAGCGTGTCTTTCCTGGCCGGAAGGTCCGGGCAACCCGCTGAACCCCCTCCGTGCTAGGGATTGGGGCTTGCAATTATTCCCCATGAACGAAGTATGCCCAGTAAGCACGAGTCATAAGCTTGCGTTGATTACGTCCCTGCTTTTTGCACACACCGCCCGTCGCTACTACCGATTAAATGATTTAGTGGGGTCTTTTGTCTGGTGCGCGGCAACGTTACGGCATTGTTGATGTCGCCGGAAAGATGACTAAACTTGATCATTTGGAGGCAGTCGAAGTCGTAACATGGTTTTCGTAGGTGAACCTGCGGAAGGATTATTAACGTACGATATTGAAATACAATGTACGATAGAGTGAATAAAGACGGACTCTCGTCAAGTGTAAACCACTGACGTGGTTTACACGAATTGTTAAACGAGCGAGCCGCCCTCCACACGTTGCGTATCCGTCAAAAGAGGGGAGGACCCCGTCATAATAGCATCAGCAGCACTTTTTTCTATCGATTGCGCCCGATCGACAGGACAATTTTATCAAACGCGCGATCGCATTAGTCGCATTGTTTTCTAATCGTGCGTGCAATAAAAAAATGCTTTGTCGTTGCGTTGACGCGCGCGCGCTCTTTAACACTGCTGTGGAGAATCAAACAAGAAAGGTATTCGCGTCGTTGAAAACACCGAATTACCTCCTACCCGCGGAGGGTCTCAAGGGTAACCGAGGCAAGTCAGCGCCATCGGTCGCACGCACGTCGGAGCGAAAAGTGCCTGTGTTGGGACACCTTACTTTGAACGCCGAGTGGAGATATAAAAATAATATTCTCACTCATGTTTGGTGTCCCCCCGGAAATCGCTCGCGGAGCGCTATCGATCGGTAGTAAGCATGCGAGAGGAATCATCGAATGTCTTCGATGATACGAGGTTTTTCAATGATTCGAAATGCCCTTGTTTTTGATCGCCAATAGCGAATATAATCGGCGTTCTCATTTTGACCCATTTTGTTTGAGACGAGGGCGTGTGTGCGCGCCTCTGTCTTATCTCTGGAGGAGACGAAGCGTTATTTTGAGCGTCATTCAATAATATCGAATGCCTTCGCTGTCGCGTCTCCTTGTTGCGGTGTTTCGAGTCAGTTGAACGCCGCACGATAGCTCGCGACTAGCGAGTCACGCCTTCGTCAAAGTTCGCGGACTCGCGGAGCGTCTTGTCGCGTTACGGCACATTTGTCGGTCCATCCGTCGGGTGAACAGGATAGGGCCGCTCCCAGTATACAAAGATTTGTCAACGACAAGGAAAAAAATGATTTCAAACGAACAATGATTACCCTGAACGGTGGATCACTTGGCTCGTAGTTCGATGAAGAACGCAGCTGATTGCGCGTTAACTTGTGAACTGCAGGACACATGAACATCGACATTTTGAACGCACATTGCGGTCCACGAATACAATTTCCGGACCACGCCTATCCAAGGGTCGGTCGTGCATAAAAAGACTGCTCGTTTTGATAAAATGAGCGACGAACATGAACGTTCGTCGCAAGCCGTCGTACCGATGGTGATTAGAGCAGCGTGCGGGGAGGCTGCCCGACAATATACGCGCATCATCTGAATACTTCCCGTTAAGGAGGAAAGATAAAGCAGCGTGTAGTGGTGTTTCAACGCCCATTTGTCAATAGGCGTGCCTCGCGCGCGATAAAATCAATCGAAGTCGGATCGTACGGAGTCGTTTCAAATGATAAGTTGGAAATAAGTAACGCCCGAACACGTTCGCGCGCCAATGATATTTAATCGCGCCGTCGTGATATTGCAGAAAATAACCGACTAGCGACGTTTTCCCGTCGCGACTACGTGCTGTGAGACTACCGCATCATTCTTTCGATTCGAAGCTCGTTCGTGTTTGGGAACGTTTTTTGTAAGAGCCTCATCGCGCGCACGCACAGCGCGCGCGAGTGACCGGTATGACGAAAAAGAGTCATAGAGTCAGAGTTCATTTGCTCTTGTAATCCGCGTGTGCCTTGATGAGCCGATTTATTTGTCAATAAACACATTCACAATAATATGAAAATACACGAACGAGAAAAATCAGAACACGACACCGAAGCGCCTCGCGCTCCATGGCTGCTTGATCGAGTCCCTGACCTTTAATTCTTAGTTTAAATGGCATATACGAATCCGTAGCCCATGGTTAATCCGTGCGGACAGCGTCGTCCGATCGTGAATAGTTCGTCAAGGCGTCTTGCTTGTGCTTTCTATTGAACACACCAGCAACGCCCTTTTCAATTTGTCCTGAATGTCGGACAAATTTCGGCTATTATCGCGTCGCCGCGAAACAAGTGCTCGTCGGCGCGCCGCTTTAATCCGTGAGATTCATAGGCAAAAGATGAAAGACGGACGACGGAGCTTTATGAAGGAGAAAGCGTTATCTCTCTATATTAAATTTGTACATCCCGCGACGAGTGCTGACGCTTGTTCAGTTTGTCCGCGTCGCATTGTAAATTGAATGAGAGATTATGACGATGCCGTGTTATCTCGTTGGGACGCAGACTTATTTAAGATGACCTCAGAGCAGGCGAGACTACCCACTGAATTTAAGCATAATATTAAGCGGAGGAAAAGAAACTATTCAAGATTTCCTTAGTAGCGGCGAGCGAACAGGAATGAGCCCAGCACTGAATCCTGCGGCTCTGCTACTGGGAAATGTAATGTTTGGGAGAATCCACTTATCCTGAGGCGTATGCCCGATTCCAAGTCCATCTTGAATAGGGCCAATTACGCCTAGAGTGTGCCAGGCCCGTAGTGACTGGGACGCGCTTCGGGAGGATCTCTCCTTAGAGTCGAGTTGCCTGAGAGCGCAGCTCTAAGTGGGTGGTAAACTCCATCTAAGACTAAATACGACACGTACCGTGAGAGAAAGTTGAAAAGAACTCTGAAGAGAGAGTTCAAGTGTACGTGGAACCGTTCAGGGGTAAACCTGAGAAACCCAAAAGATCGATCGGGGAGATTCATCGTCAGCGATTCTGGTACGTGGGCGGTCCGCGATGTTGCGGGATCTCGGTCCAGTGACACGCGTCCGCGTATTTTTTAATTTCCAGGTGATGTTGGCATGCACTTCTCCGCTAGTAGAACGTCGCGACCCGTTGAGTGTCGGTCTACGGCCCGGATGGTAGTCTGTCGCGCGTCGCGCCTCGTGCGCCAACATGCGGTAGACCACCGGTTTCTCGACCGTTTACCCGGCGGTACTCGCACGGTATCGAGCCGCAAATATTTGAACTGCGTCCGGCCCACCGCAAGCGAGGTCAGTCTTTTCCGAATGTGCGGACTTAGCGCCGTCACCAGGCCTGGCCAGCTGTTGGTCGTTGGTGTTCTGGGACTGGCTCAATCAATTATGATACCGGTCGGTGACGCTACTGCTTTGGGTACTTTCAGGACCCGTCTTGAAACGCGGACTAAGGAGTCTAACATGTGCGCGAGTCATTGGGAACTACGAACCCTAAAGGCGCAATGAAAGTGAAGATCGGCTTCGCGCCGACCGAGGGAGAATGGGTCGCGTCACGATGCGGTCCCGCACTACGGGGGCATCTCGTTTTCATTGCGAGAAGAGGCGCACCCAAAGCGTACACGTTGGGACCCGAAAGATGGTGAACTATGCCTGGTCAGGACGAAGTCAGGGGAAACCCTGATGGAGGTCCGTCACGATTCTGACTTGCAAATCTATCATTGGAACTGGGTATAGGGGCGAAAGACTAATCGAACCATTTAGTAGCTGGTTCTCTTCGAATTTCCCCTCAGGATAGCTGGCACTTGCGTGTTCTAAGAACTTGTGCGAGTCTCATCTCGTAAAGCGAATGATTAGAGGCCTTGGGGCCGAAACGACCACAACCTATTTTTAAACTTAAAATGGGTGAGATCTCTAACTTGCTCGAACGTTGAAGCCACGAGATTTTGGATCAAAGTACCAAGTGGGCCAATTTCGGTAAGCAGAACTGGCGCTGTGGGATGAACCGAACGTAGAGTCAAGGCGCCCAAGTCAACGCTTATGGAATACCATGAAAGGCGTTGGTTGCTCAAGACAGCAGGACGGTGGCCATGGAAGTCGGAATCCGCTAAGGAGTCTGTAACAACTCACCTGCCCAAGCAACTAGCCCTGAAAATGGATGGTGCTGAAGCGTCGCACCTATACTCTGCCGTCAGTGGCAAGTGAGGCGGAGGGTTTCCGAATCCTCTGCCATGAGGCGCTGACGAGTAGGAGGGTCGTGGCGGTGTGCGCAGAAGGGTCAGGGCGTTAGCCTGCCTGGAGCCGCCTTCGGTGCAGATCTTGGTGGTAGTAGCAAATACTCCAGCGAGGCCCTGGAGGACTGACGTGGAGAAAGGTTTCGTGTGAACAGTTGTTGCACACGAGTCAGTCGATCCTAAGCCCTAGGAGAAATCCTGTGTTGATGACGGTGTTTCAAGTCACAAGAGAAATATTTCTTTTTATCTATAAACGAATAAAGACTCACACCCATCGGGCGAAAGGGAATCTTGTTCCTAGTCCGGAACCCGTTAGCGGAACCGTATACAATTCGGGCCCTTGCAAGAGAGTTCTTTGGGGTGACCCAAAATGACCCGGAGACGCCATCGGGAGATCCGGAAAGAGTTTTTTTTCTGTATAAGCGTTCGAGTTCCCTGGAAACCTCTATTAAGGTGATAGGGTTCGGAACGCGAAGAGCACCGCAATCGCGGCATTGTCCGGATCTTCCCTTCGGACCTTGACAATCCAGGAGAGGGCCACGTGAAGGTGTCGCGCCGGTCCGTACCCATATCAGCAGTAGGTCTCCAAGGTGAAGAGCCTCTAGTCGATAGACTAATGTAGGCAAGGGAAGTCGGCAAATTGGATCCTTATGGATTGGCTCTGAGGAGCGGGGCGTGTCGGGATTGTTAGGTAAGCGGGTCCGGCTAACGTGCCAGGCCTGGGCGAGGTGAACCCCGAGTGTCCCTCTTCGGGGGCGCGCTCGCGGGGATTCGAGCTCGACCCCGTGCCTTGGCCTCCCGCGAATCTTTCTTGCTGCAAGGCTTTCTTGGCGGTTCATGCCCGGCGGTCTTGGTCGTCCTCTTCGCCCGCGATTCAACGCTCAGCTCAGGACTGGCATGGACTAGGGGAATCCAACTGTCCAATTAAAACAGGGGGCAAGTACGAGAACGGTCTGTGTACGTTACGGGTTGACCGCAGTGTTTCCACGGAAGCATTGTTGGCTCATCCCGTGCGTGCCTTTCACGATCCGGTCCTGGGAGACTTGGCTCTCAGGCGGTTGAGGCCACACTGGGGCGCTCCGAATGTTTCTCACACAAACATCGGGCGCTCTGTGGTCTTGGCCCACGGTTATTCTTGTCGGGGAGTGACGCCCCCGCCTAATTAGTCAACCAAAGCTGCTCGTCGTTAAGGCGGGCAGCGACTTGATGGGAGGCCTGGATAAGCGATTTGAACGAATACGCTAGGCTCGTCCGGCGTTTGCGCTTACTCCTGCAGTGGAAGTTGACACCCACGACCGGCCTAGTCATAGGTACCACAAGGAAGGAGTCTAGCTACCGTTTTGAAAGTGAGGTAGCTATTGCCCTTAAGTGGACCAAGTTGCTGACCATTAGAACGAGGGTCGCAGCGCGGCAGAGCTCGAGTAACCACGTTCCTTCGTGGTAGCCTCTTGCACAAGGAGCCTCCGCGAGGCGTTCCCTGGTAACGTAAAGTTTCCTGAGAAACCGAGCGGCTAATTCCTGATGTCAAATGCGGCATGTCGTCCGGTGGTGGCTAGCCGGTGCGTAGAGATGGTTTGCGTGAGGCACCTCCAAAGAGGGGTGTCTCGTATTGATTTTGTGCTGCCGTGTATGCCTTTAAAGGCGAGGTCACATAGGGATGGCAACTTCGGTTGTCATTTCCTTTATAATAAATGTCTAATTAAAACAAAACATCGCGATGGCCCTCGCGGGTATTGACGCATTGTGATTTCTGACCAGTGCTCTGAATTTCAACGTGAAGAAATTCAAGCAAGCGCGGGTAAACGGCGGAAGTAAGTATGACTCTCTTAAGTTCCTGGCAAAAAGATCTTGTATACGATCACTAGGAATATTTTTAATGTCAACGATCAACTTGTCCCCCAGAAGCCTGGGGGCAAGTACGAGAACGGTCTGTGTGCGTTACGGGTTGACCGCAGTGTTTCCACGGAAGCATTGTTGGTTCATCCCGTGCGTGCCTTTCACGATCCGGTCCTGGGAGACTTGGCTCTCAGGCGGATGAGGCCACACTGGGGCGCTCTGAATGTTTCTCACACAAACATCGGGCGCTCTGTGGTCTTGTCCCTCGGTTATTCTTGTCGGGGAGTGACGCGCCCGCTCAATTAGTCTACCGAAGCTGCTCGTCGCTAAGGCGGGCAGCGACTTGATGGGAGGCCTGGATAAGCGATTTGAACGAATACGCTAGGTTCGTCCGGCGTTTGCGCTTAATCCTGCGGTGGAATTTGACGCCGACGACCGGCCTAGTCATAGGTCCACTAGGAAGGAGTCTAGCTACCGTTTTGGAAGTGAGGTAGCTATTGCCCTTAAGTGGGCCAAGTTGCTGCCATTAGAACGAGGGTAGCAGCGCGGCAGAGCTCGAGTAACCACGTTCCTTCGTGGTAGCCTTTTGCACAAGGAGCCTCCGCGAGGCGTTCCCTGGTAACGTGAAGTTTCCTGAGAAACCAAGCGGCTAATTCCTGATGTCAAATGCGGCATGTCGTCCGGTGGTGGCTAGCCGGTGCGTAGAGATGGTTTGCGTGAGGCACCTCCAAGTGGGGTGTCTCGTATTGATTTTGTGCTGCCGTGTATGCCTTTAAAGGCGAGGTCACACAGGGATGGCAACTTCGGTTGTCATTTCCTTTATAATAAATGTCCCCCAGAAGCCTGTCATCGAGTTCTTCGAATATCTGGGAGTTCAAATCGGTTCATCGGGCGTATCAAGGCCCCACATAGATGAACTGAAGGTGCAGTTGCTTCGTGTCAAGAGAGCTTCCCTGAAGCCAGACCAAAAACTGTGCATCATCAAAACCCACTTGATCCGAAAACTACTGAGTTCCCTGCAAAACCCACGGATCACACTACATATACTGAAGGAATCTGATAAACTTGTTAGAATGGCCACCCGAAGAATCCTCCATCTGAACCGGACCTGTGCCGATGCTTTCCTGCATGCTCTTGCACGGTACGGAGGGGTAGGCATACAGTCTCTGAAGGCGGTGATTCCTGTAATTATGAAAAATATAGACTCGGGAACGTAGTAGCATCCTATGACACATATGCGTAAAGTCTTCCAGCGCTTATGAGGTTCCAGCAGCTCTTCTCCAAACTTGAGTCCTGGAGTCTTGCCTCTGGGAGTGCAACAGATGCTGTCGGCAGAAAATGGGAAGATCTATTGAATATCTTCTACTCAGGAAATGGTTTATTGCAGGGGTCTTGCAACTACCATAGCAGGAGATGGATGGACAACCACCCCCTATTATTGGTGAGGCGCAGACTACGTCAAGAGCGTGCAATCACGCGGCAATCTCCTTCCAACACAGGGTATTCCCTCTAATCCACCAGAGCTAAGATTCTGTAGAGAAGAATGCCCTGGTAGAATGGAATCTTTATGCCATATCCTCTAGCGCTGCCCGGTAACGCACTGGGCTCGAGTGAAAAGGCATGACCGAATCTCTGATTTACTTCGTCGGCTATCATCAGATCGAGGTTGGACAGTGGTGAGTGAACCTTGCATCAGATGTGAAAATAAAGCTCTCCGGAAACCGGATTTAATTCTAACCAATAACAACCAGGTTTTGGTCATTGACGTAGCATTATCATGGGAAGACTTAGCGTCACTTTCGATCGCTTACCAAAACAAACTGGCAATCTATGGGGATAAAACAATGATTCCGGCAGTGACTATACGTTATCCGGAAAAGGAGATAAAAATAGGGGCATTGGTTTCCGGGACCTGAGGAATTTGGTGCCAACAAAACAATAGACCATGCAGAATTATCGGAATTGGACAAGGGGAAATTAGACGTTCAATTTTGTCTACAATAAATGGAAGCACAATTGTTCACCGTGAGTTCATGAAATCAACGTATCAAAGAGGGTAGTGAATAGAAAAAAATAATGAAATAAAATAAAAATAAATAAACAAAAAAATGGATGAATAAATAAATGAATAAATAAATACATAAATAGATAAATGAAAAAACAAGTGGACAAAAATAACAATAATAAATTATAAATTAACGAATAGATGGCCAGATAAACAAATAACAGTGATAATACTATAGGTCAAATGCATACAGCAGCCTCAGAAACAGCAATTGTGCACCGTGTTGGGAATGATAGGAAAGGGAAAAGAGAATAGAGAGCGAAAGCGAAATAAATAAATAGATATATATGCCAATGGGCAGCACAAATCAGCCCAACACGAAAACTTAACCCGCATAGGGGAGTACATGAAAAATAGCCAAATGCCTCGTCATCTAATTAGTGACGCGCATGAATGGATTAACGAGATTCCCTCTGTCCCTATCTACTTCCAGCAGGCTGGCGTGGTGCGACCTGCGTGTGGCCATGTGTCACATGCACGGTTGCTACTTTACGCTTCGGCTGTGAAAATCCCGCTAAAGCCAGTCCAGCAAGCTGGCGTGGTGCAACCTGCGTGTGGCCATGTATTGCATGCACAGTTGATACTTTACGCTTCGGGTGTGACAATCCCGCTGAGGCCAGTCAACTAGCAGGCACGGATAGCCGTATCACATACTGGGTCAACCAGTGCGTTCTTTGCTTAATCCGCGGGACGTGACGCCCCCGCCTAGCCGAAGTTTCGGGCCCACTAGCAGGAGTCTGGCACCAGATACATTGGAAAAATTAGCAGGGAAAGAAGACCCTGTTGAACTTGACTCCAGTCTGGCACTGTAAGGAGACATGAGAGGTGTAGCATAAGTGGGATATGGCAACATCGCCGGTGAAATACCACTACTTTCATCGTTTCTTTACTTACTCGGTTAGGCGGAGCGCGTGCGCCTCAGACTTTGTCCCTGGCTGTCACAGTGTTCTAGAGCTAAGCGTGTAAGCGTGGCGTGAGGCTTCGGGCCGATCGCCGATCATACTCCCGCGTGATCCGATTCAAGGACACTGCCAGGCGGGGAGTTTGACTGAGGCGGTACATCTGTCAAAGAATAACGCAGGTGTCCTAAGGCCAGGCCAGCGAGAAGAGAAACCTCGCGTAGGGCAAAAAGGCAAAAGCTAGCTTGATCTCGATGTTCAGTACGCATAGAGACTGCGAACGCGAGGCCTATTGATCCTTTTGGCTTGAAGAGTTTTCAGCAAGAGGTGTCAGAAAAGTTACCACAGGGATAACTGGCTTGAGGCAGCCAAGCGTTCATAGTGACGTTGCTTTTTGATCTTTCGATGTCGGCTCTTCCTATCATTGCGACGCGAAATTCGCCAAGCGCCGGATTGTTTACCCGCCAATAGGGAACGTGAGCTGGGCTTAGACGGTCGTGAGACAGGTTAGTTTTACCCTGCTGATGACTCGTCGTTGTGATAGTAATCCTGCTCAGTACAAGAGGAACCGCAGGTTCGAACATTTGGTTCACGCACTCGGTCGAGCGGCCGGTGGTGCGAAGCTACCATCCGTGAGATTATGCCTGAACGCCTCAAAGGCCGTATCCTCTCTAGTCCAAGGAGGCAACGATATCACCAGGAGTCTAGTGAGTCGGAAGGCTCAAAACAATGTGAATCTACTAGGTGACGAGTCCGAGGACCCGGCATCGCACGAGCCCCGTTCGCCTTACGGAGCCGCTTCAACCGTCTACGAGATCTTACCGTACGTCGGCCTGGCTTCTAAAAGTCGATCATGCGTTTTTTAAGTTCGATGTCGAGACTCGGAATCGACTGTAGACGAATTAGGTACCTGGCGGCGTGTTGTACTCGGTAGAGCAGTTACCACGCTGTGATCTGTTGAGACGCAGCCCTTGGCGTACGGATTCGTCTTGTCGGATAGACAAGGTTTCGGCGCGAGCGGGTAGAGAAAGAGAAGAAAAATTGTTTTTTTCGTTTGTTTTCCTTCAAAATTCCTCGTTTTTTCCCGTCATCGCTGTAAAGGAAAAACAAGTAAATGGACAAAGCAATGCGCGTCGGAGGTGTTTGCCGCCAAACGAGAGAAAGGAATGCGCGTGCAAACAACGATTCGCGTCCGCGATACAAAAAGCAAGCAATGCGCGTCAAAGGTGTTTGCCGCGAGACAAAAGCAAGCAATGCGCGTCAAAGGTGTTCGCCGCGAGAAAAATAAAAGCAATGCGCGTCAAAAGTGTTTGCCACGAGATAGAAGAAAGCGGTGCTCGTCGGATGAACGATATTGTATCATACTTCAGAAATCGTTAAACATCCTACCACGCGCGACGAACGCTCTGAATCGATGGTCGGGCACCGATATACGGGAAGCGGTGCAAAAAGGGAGAAAATAAAAATATCATGAACGGAAATATCATGAACGAGCAAGCGAGTCACAGGGAATAAATGTTTTGTCATAAATTATTTTTCAAAAGCCCGAAAGTCCGATCGCGCTCATTTGAACTCCGACGAATATCGAGAAGAAATGCGCGTCGGGGTACTTTGCCGAAGAGCAGTCGAAATGTTCAAGCACTTTCTTGCTTGATGGTCGAACGATCATATTAGGAACGCAGACAGAAGAGGGAGAGTCTACGAGCTCTTGAGAAGATAAAAAATGTAATATCGAAAATCGATCAACGGAAAGATGGAGAACGAGCAAGCGGATAAAAGCAAAGGAATTTTTTCGTTATAAATTAAATTTTCAAATCATGGAAACTCATGTTCAGATCGAGCCCATTTGGACTCTGATTGATATCAAAAGAGCAATGAGCGTCGAAAGAATTTGCCGATAGGGACTGTCGAAGTGTACGTGAAGGAGCAATGCGCGTCAGAATACTCTGCCGATGGGGCCGTGAAAGTGTAAGAGGAGGTTGTTGCTCGATGATCGAACGCTGATATTCGGACGTCGAGCTAAGGAGCGAGACGCAATGAGCTCTTAAAGAAAAAAATAAGTAAATAAATAAATAAATGAATAAAGAAATAAAGAGAGAAAACAAAAAAAACTATTCGACAGGAAAATCACGAACGAGCAAGCGCATTAGAGCAAATAAAATTTTTGCGTTGCAATATTTTTCATAATATCGAACACTTATTTTACGATGAAGTTCGTTTGGACTCTGAAGAATATCGCGGAGCAATGTGCGTCGAGGGGCTTTGCCAGTGGGCGGTCGGAGTGTATGGGAAGCCTCTTGATCAACGGTCGAACGCTCATATTCGGATACTGAACGCAGTAGCAATAGGCGATGGGCTCTTGAAAAGAATGGAGAAAAAACAAAACAAAAACGGGAAGATCACAAACGAGCCAACGAATGACAGCGAACAAATTTTTTGCGATGAAACTGATTTTCAAAATCTCGAAGTATCATAATATCCGGATCGAGCTCGTTTGGATTCCAACGAATATCTCAAAACAATGCGCGTCAATGGACTCTGAAAGTGGGCCGTCGGAGTGTACGAGGAGGCTCTCGCTCGATAATCGAACGCTCATACTCGGTCGCCGAGACAATGAGAAAGAGGCTAATGGTCCATTGAAAAAGAACAAGTGATCAAAAGATCTTGATATGGAATGTCACGAACGAGCAACCGAATGCCGGCAAATTAGTTTTGTTTCGATCAATTATTTTTCATGAACCCGAACACTCATAATCCGATCGGGATTGTTTGGAATATAACGAATATTGAAAAGCAATCCTCGTCGAATTGCTCTGCCTAGTAGGCCGTTGAAGTTTACGATGAGTCTCTTATACGATCGTCGAATGCTCATATTTGGACGCCAGGCTAGAGATCAAGAGTCAATGTGCTCTTAGAGAAATGATAGGTGAAAAAAAATCTATTCAACGGGAAGATCTTGAACGAGCGAGCTAAACAAAAATAACAATTTTTCTCTTTCTTTAAATTATTTTTCAACTGCCCTTAGACTCATGGTCCGATCATGTTCGTTTGGAATTTGACGAATATCTCGAAGCAATGCGCGTAAACCGAAATCTGCCAGTGAGCCTTCGTACTTTTCAAGAAAGCTCTTTCTTACCCGATGGTCGAACGCTTATATTCGGAAGCGAGTCCAGTGATCGAGAGACAATGTGACAGCGAATTAATTCAATTTCGATCAACTATTTTCCAATATCCCGAACAATCATAGTCCGGGAGGGCTCATTCGGAATCTGACAAATATCGAGAAGCAATGCGCAGACGCTGAACAAAAATAAGTGAGAGGCAGTGAGCTTTTAAAAATGTAAAGAAGAAAAAAAAATTATCAACGGGAATATCACGAGGGAGCAAGAGAATTACGGCAAATTAATTTTTATTCGATGAATTATTTTACAAAATCTCAAACACTCATAATCCGACCGAGCACATGCGGACTCTGACGAATATCTCGAAGCAATGCGCATCGAGGGACTCTGCTAGTGGGCCGACACAAGTGTGCGCAGAGGCCCTTGCACGATGGTCGAACAAACGCTCACATGCGGGCGCCGAAAAAAATAAGTGAGAGGCAATGAGCTTTTGAAAATAAGAAGAAGAAAAAAAATTATAAAAGGGAATATAATGAGGGAGTAAGCAAGTTACGGCAAATTATTATTTTTTCTTTCTCAAATCATCATACAAAATCACGAACACTCATAGTCCGATCAAGCACATTCGGACTTTGACGAATATCTCGAAGCAATGCGCGTTTAGGGACTCTGCCAGTGTGCCAGCGAGGTATACGAGGAGGCACTTGTTCGATGGACGAACGCTCATATTCGGACACCAAGTTGAGGAGTGAGAGGCCAATGAGCCCTTGAAAAAAAAAATTATCCGATTGAAGATCACGAACGAGCAAACGAACGTCAGAAAATTATTTTTTTTCTCAAATATATTATTTTTTAAAATCTCGAACACTCATACTCCGATCAAACTCGTTCGGATTCTGACGAATATCGAGAAAAAATGCGCGTCGAGGGACTCCGTCAGTGGGCCGTTGAAGTGTACGATAAGGCTTTTGCACGATGGTCGAACTCTTATATTTGGACGCCGGGCTAGAGATCAAGAGTCAATGTGCTCGTTCGGACTCTGACGAATATCTCGAAGCAATGCGTGCCGAGGGACTCTGCCAGTGGGCCTTCAACAAGTGAACGCAGAGGATCTTGCACGATCGTCGAACGCTCATATTCAAACGCTGTGACAATATAAGTGAGAGGCAATGAGCTTTTGAAAATAAAATGAAGAAAAAAAAATCATTAACAAGAATATCACGAGGGAGCAGAGGCATATTCGGACTTGACAAATATCTCGAAGCAATGCGCGTCGAGGGACTTCCAGTGGGCCGACACAAGGGTACGTCGAGGCTCTTGTAAGATGATCGAACGCTTATATTCGGACGCCGAGTAAATGAATAAGTATCAATGAGCTTTTGAAAATAAAAAAGAAGAAAAAAAAATCATCAACGGGAATATCACGAACGAGCTATCGAATTATGGAAAACTTATTTTTTTTCAATGAATTATTATTCAATTGCCCGAACACTCATAGTCCGATGTACGATGAGGAGGCTCATGCACAATGATCGTATTTGAACGTCGAGTAAATGAGTGAGAAGCAATGAGCTCGTGAAAATAAAAAAGATAAAGAGAAATACATCAACGGAAATATAATGAACGATCGAGCGAATTACGGCAATATACTTTTTTTTCTATAAATTATTTTTCAAAATCTCGTACACTCATTGTCCGTTCCAGCACAAGCCGCCTCTTGCTCCATAAACGAACGCTCATTGTCGGACTCCGGGCTAGAGATCAAGATTCAATATGCTTATGAGGAAATGATGGGGGAAAAAAATCTCTTCATTGGGAAGATCACGAACACGTTAGTCAAAAGATGTTAACAATTTTTTTTCCAATCAATTATTTTTCGATCTCCCGAACGCTCATAATTAGATTGCGCTTGTACGGACTTCGAAAAATATCTCGAAGCAATGCGCGTCGAGGTACTTTGTCAGTAGGCCGTTGAAATAGACGAAGAGGCTCTTAGTCGAAGGTCGAACGCTCATATTCGGACGCCGAGATAAGGATCGAGAGGCGAATGAGCTCTTCAAAAAGAACAAGAAAACAAAATATCTCCTGATCGGAGATCACGAACAAGCAAGCGAATTTGAGAGATTTATTTTCTCTTAGAAAATTTTTGTTTTCCAAAATCTCGAACACTCATAGTCCGATCGAGCTCGTTCAGAATCTGGAGCAATCTGACAGAGAAGCAATAGTCGTCGAGGGAATTCACCAGTGGGCAGTTATAAGTTTACGATGAGGCTCTCGCAC
This sequence comes from Alloplasta piceator, assembly GCA_946863875.1. Taxonomy (NCBI): domain Eukaryota; kingdom Metazoa; phylum Arthropoda; class Insecta; order Hymenoptera; family Ichneumonidae; genus Alloplasta; species Alloplasta piceator. Next base: position 47,154,123 of record OX333071.1, read on the forward strand.
GATGGTCGAACGCTCATATTCGAATGCCGAGTAAATAAGTGTTAGGCAATGAGCTTTTGGGGATAAAAAGGAGAACAATAATTATCACTGGGAATATAACGAGGGAGCAAGGGAATTACGGGAAATTAATTTTTTTTTTCAATGTTTTTTTTTAATTCCCCGAACGCTCATAGTCCGATCACGCTCGTTTGGACTCCAACGAATATACATCGAAGTAATGCGCGTCGAAGGACTCTGCTAGTGGGCCGTTACAAGTGTACGTTGAGGCTCTTGCTTGATGGTCGAACGCTCATATTCGGACGCAGGTCTAGTGTTCGAGAGTCAATGTGCTCTTGGAGTGTTTTTTTTGAATAATTTTTTTCTTCGTATGGCCTAACACTCATAGTCCGAAAGGACTAGTCCAGACTCTAACGAATATCGAAAAGGAATCCCCGTCGTGGGACTCCGCCAGTCTGTGGCCGTCACAAGTATACGATGAGGGTCTCGCACGATAATCGCACTTTAATATTCGGAAGCCTGGATAAAGATCGAGAGTCAATGTGCTGTTTAAGAAATGATGGGAGGAAAAAAATCTCTCTAACCGGACGATGACGAACGAGTGAGCTGAACGGAGTTAACAAATTTTTTTGTTTAATAAACTATCTTCTAATCGCCCGAACAGTCAGAGTCCGATCGCGCTCGTTTGGTCTATGACGAATATCTCAAAGCAATGAGCGCAGAGGGACTCTGTTAGTGGGCCTTTGGAGTGTGCGATAAGGCTCCTGCATGATTATCGAACGTTGATGTTCAAACCCAAAGTAAATAAGTGAGAGTTGATGAGCACTTGAAAAAGAAAAAGTAAAAAAAAAATTCAATAAAGGGAATATCACGGAGAAGCGGGCGAATTATGGCAAATTACATTTTTTTCCTATAAATTATTCCTCGATAAATTCCTCGATGATCGAACGCTCATATCCGGACGTCAAGATAAGAAGCGAGAGGCCCATGAGCTCTCGAAAATAAACAAGAAAACAAAATGTATTCCGATGAAAGATCACGAACGAGCAAGCGAATTTCAGCAAATTAATTTTTTTCCGATAAATCATTTTTCAAAATCTCGAACATTCATGGTTCGATCGAGCTCTTCCGGACTCTAAAGAATATCGAGAAGCAATCCACTTCAAGGGACACTGCCAGTGGGCCGTCACCAGTGTACGTCGAGGCTCTCGCATGATGATTAAACGCTCATATCCGGACGCGAAGTGAACAAGTGTGTGGCAATGAGCTTTAAAAAAAAAAGTAAAATAAAAATTATCAATGGGAATATAACGAGCGAGCAAGCGAATTACAGCAATATAATTTTTTTTCGATAAATTATCATTCAAAAACGCGAGCACTTATATTTCGTTCGAGCATGCTTGGACGGTTAAGAATATCGAGAAGCAATGCGCGTCTTGGGAGTCTCTTAGTGGGCCGTCCAAGTGTACGATGAGGCTCTTGCGCTATGCTCGAACGCTCATATTCGGAGCCCGAGCTTGGTATCAAGAGGCAAATGAGCTCTTGAAAAAGAAAAAGGGAACAAAATATCTTCCGATGAAAGATCACTATCAGGCAAGCGAGTGTTAGCGAATGATTCTTTTCTAAATAAGTTATTCTTTCAAATCTCGAACACTTAGTGTCCGATCGAGCTCGTTCGGACTCTGAAGAATATCTCGAAGCAATGCGCGTCGAGGGAGGACTCTGCCAGTGGGACGTCGAAGTATACAAAGAGGCTTTTGCTCCATCGTCGAACGCTCATATTACGACGTCGAGCTAAGAAGAGAGGGGCGAGTGACCTCTTGAAATAAAACAAGAAAACAAAATATCTTTCGATGGAAGAACACGATCCGATTGAGCTCGTTGAAACCTCTCACGAATATGTCGAAGCAATGGGAGCGTTGAGGGACTTTGCCAGTGGGCCTTTGTAGTGTTCGAGAAAGCTCTCACCCGAAGGTCGAACGCTCATATTCGGTGTCCGAGCCAAGGAGCGAGTGGCCAATGAGCACTTGAAAAATAACATTTAAACAAAATATTTTCCGATTGAAAAAAATTAACGAGCAAGCGAATGTCAGCGAAATATTTTTTTTTCCTTTAATAATTTATCATTCGAAATCTCGAACACTCATAGTCCGTTCGAGCTCGTTTGGAATATGACGAATATCTCGAAGCAATGCGCGCTCAAGAACTCTGCCAGTGGGCCGTGACGAGTCTACGTCAAGGCTCTTTCACGATGCTCGAACGCTTATATTCGGATGCCGAGTAAATTAGTGAGTGGCAATGAGCTTTTGTGAATGAAAAAAAAAGTGAAATAAAAATTATAAACGGGAATATCACGAACGAGAAAGCATGTTACGGTAATATAATTTTTTTTCGATAAATTATTATTCAAAATCTTGAACACTCATATTTTGTTCTGGCACATTCGAACTTTTGAGAATATCGAAAAGCAATGCGCGTCGTGGGACTCTCAGTCAACCGTTTGAGTTTAAGATGGGGCTCTAGCTTCATTGTCGGACCCTCATATTCGGTGTTTGAGCTAAGGATCGAGAGGCCAATGAGCACTTGAAAAATAACATTAAAACAGAATATGTTCCGATTGAAAATAATTAACGAGCAAGCGAATGTCAGCGATATATTTTTTTTTCCTTCAATAATTTATTATTCATAATCTCGAACACTCATAGTCCGTTCGAGCTCGTTCGGACTCTGACGATTATCTCAAAGCAATGCGCGTCGAGGGAGGACTCTGCCAGTGGGACGTCGAACTATACGGAGAGGCTCTTGCAAGATCGTTGAACGCTTATATTCCGACGTCGAGTTAAGAAGCGAGGGGCGAATGAGCTCTTGAGAATCAACAAGAAAACAAAATATCTTTTGATGGAAGATCACGAACGAGCGAGCGAATGTCAGCAAATTAATTTTTTCTTTAATAAATTATTTCTCAATATCTCAAACACTTACAGTCCGATCAAGCTCGTTCAGACTCTTACGAATATCTTAAAGCAATGCGCGTCGAGGGACTCTGCCAGTGGGTCATAACAAGTCTACGTAGAGGCTCTTTCACGATGCTCGAACGCTTATATTCGGACGCCGAGTAAATGAGTGAGTGGCAATGAGCTTTTGTGAATGAAAAAAAAAGTGAAATAAAAATTATCAACAAAATTATCACGAACGAGGAAGCGAATCACGGTAAAATGATTTTTTTTAAAACTTATTATTCAAAATCTCGAACACTCATATTTCGTTCAAGCACCTTCGGACTTTCGAGAATATCGAAAAGCAATGCGCGTCGTGGGACTCTTCCAGTCAACCGTTTGAGTTTACGATGGGGCTCTAGCTTTACTGTCGAACGCCCATATTCGGTGTCCGAGCTGGGAATCGAGATGCCAATGAGCACTTGAAAAATAACAAGGAAACAAAATATTTTTTGATTTTAGATAATAAACGAGCAAGCGAATGTCAGTGAATTTTTTTTTCTTCAATAATTTATTATTTAAAATCTCGAACACGCATAGTCTTTTCGAGCTCGTTCAGACTCTGACGAATATCTCGAAGCAATGCTCGTCGAGGAAGGACTCTGCCAGTGGGGCGTCGAACTATACAAAGAAGCTCTTGCAAGATCGTCGAACGCTTAGATTCCGACGTCGAGTTAAGAAGCGAATGAGCTCTTGAAAATAAACAAGGAAACAAAATATTTTTCGATGGAAGATCACGAACGAGCAAGCGAATCTCAGCAAATTAATTTTTTTTCAACAAATTATTTCTCAATATCTCGAACGCTTATAGTCCGATCGAGCTCGTTCGGACTCTTTCGAATATCTTGAACCAATGCGCTTCGAGTGACTGCCAGTGGGCCTTAGTAGTGTTCGAGAAAGCTCTCATTGAATAGTCGAACGCTTATATTCGGACGCGGCTTGAATGAGCCAGGGGCAACGAGGTTCCGAGAAAATTTAGAAAAAAGCGAAAATTCATCAACGGATAGATTACGTACGAGCAAATTATGCCATTGAAGAAGCTACATTATCACCTTACTATTGATTTCTCGTAAATTTAGAATAGTCTTTGTTCTCAAACCTCGAACGCTAATATCTTAGAATGTTCTCGAATTTCTTATATAATATTACTCTGTCGAGTTCTCACTTCGAATCCCATCATCGTGACGGATTGCGACGATAGTGTGTGTTCTTGATTCTTACTTTTAACGAGGTTTGCATGGCAATTGGGAAAAAAAACCAACAACATCAAATACAAAAACAAAAAAAATTAATGTACACACATATATATATATATATATATATATATATATATATGGGGCATTCCACGCCAAATCGACCACTTTAAAACCTGACCCCTTTCGATTTGGCTAAAACTTTTTTATTTTTTTCTACCCTATGAAAAAGATTTTTCAGAATTTTTTCAGATTTTTTTACGAAACCGATAAAAAGTTATGAATATTTCAAAAAAAATGGCCTTTTATTTTTCAAATGTCCAGAACTTCTTCAAAAATTGACGAATCGGGATGTTTTTTTTTTCAAAATTTTCGTTTTCAAATGTACTTTTCAGAAAAATATTTAAAAAAATGATTCAGAGCTATCTTCATTGTTTTTTTTCTACTTTTTGGAAAAAAACGAAAATTTCTCGATGATTACCATTTTTAATTTTTAATTTTTTTTTTTTATTAGAAACCTTGATATTTTCTGTAAGTTCTCTAAAATTTTCAGAGTGGGGAAATTTTTTCTTCTATTTTTTTTTCAATTAAAAAAAAAAAAAAATTTTTCACTCAGCCTATTTCTTATAATACTACTCTAGGGATTTATAATTATGTAGAGAGAACGTCAAAGTTAAAAAAAAAAAAAAAATGACATTCAAATGTCATGAATTAAAAAAAAATGGCTATTGATTTTTCAAATGTCCATAACTTCTTCAAAAATTGCCTTATCGGGATGTTTTTTTTCAAAATTTTCGTTGCTAAATGTACTTTTCAGAAAAATATTTAAAAAAATTATTCAGAGCTATCTTCGTTGTTTTTTTTCTAATTTTCGGAAAAAAACGAAAATTTCTCGATGATTACCATTTCTAATTTTTAATTTCTTTTTTTTATTAGAAACCGTGATATTTTCTGTAGGATGTCTGAAATTTTCAGAGTGGGGAGATTTTCTCTTCTATTTTTTTTTTCAATTTGAAAAAAAAATAGAAGAGAAAACAATGAAAACAATTTGAAAAAAAAAATAGAAGAGAAAACAATGAAAACAATTTGAAAAAAAAAACATCCCGATAAGGCAATTTTTGAAGAAGTTATGGACATTTGAAAAATCAATAGCCATTTTTTTTTAATTCATGAGATTTGAATGTCATTTATTTTTTTTTTTAACTTTGACGTTCTCTCTACATAATTATAAATCCCTAGAGTAGTATTATAAGAAATAGGCTGAGTGAAAAAATTTTTTTTTTTTTTTCAATGAAAAAAAATAGAAGAAAAAATTTACCTACTCTGAAAATTTCAGAGAACTTACAGAAAATATCAAGGTTTCTAATGAAAAAAAAAATTAAAAATTAAAAATGGTAATCATCGAGAAATTTTCGTTTTTTTCCGAAAAGTAGAAAAAAAACAATGAAGATAGCTCTGAATTATTTTTTTAAATATTCTTCTGAAAAGTACATTAAAAACGAAAATTTTGAAAAAAAAAACATCCCGATTCGTCAATTTTTGAAGAAGTTATGGACATTTGAAAAATAAAAGGCCATTTTTTTTTGAAATATTCATAACTTTTAATCGGTTTCGTAAAAAAATCTGAAAAAATTCTGAAAAATCTTTTTCATAGGGTAGAAAAAAATAAAAAAGTTTCAGCCAAATCGAAAGGGGTCAGGTTTTAAAGTGGTCGATTTAGCGTGGAATGCCCCATATATATACATATACCGGGATATACCTGTATATACCTGTATATACCATTATATACTTGTATATATCTGTATATACCTGTATAGGCCTTTATGTACCTGTATATACCTGTTTATACCTGTATTTACCTTTATATACACGCATATGCCTTTATATACCTGTATACCCACGCGGAAAAAAAGTATATGCGAAAATATATTTTCGATGTATGAAATATGTAAGAGAAATATATAATTCATGTATGCCAAGTATGAATCATGTATCGCAAATAGATGAGAAATATATGAGAAATATTTGAGAAATATATGAGAAATAACTAACTTTCTGCCGTATTATGTATGAACATTATATGAAAGATCTATGAACAAATATACTTGGAATGCATTAACTTGTATGTATAATTACTTATCTATTGTAACACGAAATCGTGCACATATGGACAATTCGGAAATAATGTCGGTAGTGGGTTGAATAGCTCAGTTGGAAGAGCACTCGACCGGCAATCGAGCGGTCCCGGGTTCGAATCCCGGTCCCGTCCCTCCGCATTTTTTTCTGAATTGTCCATTACTCAAAAAGCGTTATAAGTGGCGCCTGACGTGGGGTCACTTATCACGCTTTTTGCGTCATGAACAATTATAACTGCAACATAACTGCAATAACTGCAATAACGCAAAAAGCGTTATACTATATATGCGATATATATCACATATTTATATATAATTTTTATATTGATCTTACATCTAATATATCTCTGACATACATAATTTATATATTTATTATATTAATTTAAAGGTCCCTCTTCGCATATTTTTATTCCCTATTTAAATAACACGGGAAAGAAAAATTTCGAACTTTGTCATTTTATATCTCGGCTCCAAGTCAATGCACCAAAATAAACGACACATTCTTGTAGAGAATTAAACGCTCTCCAAAAATATCTATTATGATTTTTTGATAATCTCAATCCGTCAAAAGTTATTCAAGGTTAAATTTAAATTTAGAGTAAATTTTACTTTTTGTTCCAGTTTGCCGCAAGATGTTGAAACTTATTACTTAATATCGTAGAATCTTTCCTGAAACAAAAATTTAAATTGCATTAACATACATTTCTTATTTTTTAAAGAAATCACTAATATAAGTCCACCGGTATTCACAGTCTAGTATACATTTACACTAGGCCGTGAATAACTTTTGGAGGAGTGGGTATCGAAAACTCATAACAGTTCTTTTTTGTAGGGCGTTGAATCCTCTACAAAAATATGTGTTGTTAATTTTGGTGCATTGACTTGAAGCTGAGATATAAAATGACAATGTTTAAAATTTCTCTTTCCCGTATTACTTAAATGGGAAATGAAAATATGCGAAGAGGGACCTCTAAATTTTTTTTATCAAAAGCTTTAATTTTAACAGGCATCTTTTTTTACCTTTCCGAAAGTATTTATTGCGTTTCTTCGAAAAACAAAAAATAGTCGCTTTTTTCGATTCAGTGTAATATACATGTTTATACCTATATATACCTGAATATACCGGTATATACATGCATATACCTGTATATACCTGTAGATACCAGTATATACCTGTATATACCGTATATGCCTTTATATACCTGTATATGCCTTTATATACCAGTATATACCTGTATATACCTGTATATATCTGTATATACCTGTATATACTACTACATACATGTATATAGCATTATATACTTGTATGTATATATCTGTATATACTTGTATAAACCTATATATACCTGCACATACCTGTCTATACCTGTACATACAAGTATATGTCTTTATATACCTGTATATCCCACGCGGAAAAAAGTATATGCGAAAATATATTTATTGCACTCCGTGCGCAAAGTGTCACTTTGCGCACGCTGCGCGTGCTCAAACTGGCACTTCGCGCACTCGTACAATAAAATTTCGTACGATACTTGTGCGAGAAACGTTTCCTCAACTCGTGTGATTGAAACATTCGCCTTCGGCTCATGATGCACACTCACACTCGTCAGAAAAAGTTTCATCGCACCAGTATCGTAATATACTATTTTGATGTATGAAACATGTATGAGAAATACATAATTCATCTATGCCAAGTATGAATCATGTATCGCAAATATATTAGAAATAACCAACTTTCCGGCGTATTATGTATGAACATTATATGAAAGATATATGAACAAATATACTTGGAATGCATTAACTTGTATGTATAATAACTTATCTATATATGCGATATATATCACATATACATCCAACATACATCATTTTTATATAATTTTTATATTAATCTTACATCTAATATATATTTGACATACACAATTTATATATTTTTTATATTGATTTCACAGCTTATATATATTTAAAATATATGAACAATATTTTTCATATATTCATAATGTATGTCAAATATATAACACATATATCTTGAGTCAAAATTAGAGCCCTAATCTATCACCACTAACATCGATCTCGATTGTCATAAAAAAATGTGATAGGCATAAATGATGCGATCAGTAAATGTATAATTTGTGTATGTATGTGTTCCGACCAGGAAAATTTGGATTTTGAGGAACGATGTGAAATACTGGGGGACCGGGAATCGAACCCGCAAACTCTCGATTGCCAGTCGAGTGCTCTTCCGACTTAGCTACGCCAGGCCACGTGCAATACTAGATTCGGATCGTCTACTCATTCATTGTACAGAATTACAATTTTCATGTAAAAAAATTGAATATCGTGCAAAACGTACTTGCATTGTAATTTTTAATGTTACTCATTATAATTTACAAAGGAAATATGTAAGAGAAGTTAAATTATTTATTTTAACATCATCGAAATCAACTATTGTAGTCATAGAAAGAAAAAAGATCACAATTACGAAAAAAAATCCAATTTTTTTTCTTTTACAAGAAGTTATTCGAATCTTATCTTCGGTAAAATCTCAAAAAACGTGGGCGAAAAAAAAAAATAATGGTATTAATGGAAAGCCAATTTTTTTTAAAAAAAAGTATAGTCGTCAAATGTTGAAAAAATTGTCTCGTTTTTGAGTAATATCGAATTCAAGTGTAAAAGCGGCGTGGATTAAGGCATATTCGCGTATATAAGAGTGCGCGGCATCTCGACTGAGACTCAGTTTTTTTAATACTTGGCGTCGAATCACTGCCACAACTCTTGATATATATTTTGAAGATAAAGACGCAGTATGAACTCATACATAGCTGTAGACTCACACATACGACGAATGGAACGACGCGCATAGCGCTGCTGTTCTATATACAACAGACATACTAAACACGTATACACGGGTATACTGTTGATGGCCTATCTCTCTCTCTCTCTCTCTCTCTCTCTCTCTCTCTCTCTCTCTCTCTCTCTCTCTCTCTCTCTCTCTCTATCTCTCTCTCTCTCTCTCTCTCTCTCTCTCTCTCTCTCACACACTTACTCTTTGTCTCTCTTATTGTATTTCTCCATTCTCTTGTCCTGTAAATGGACAGCCACGTTTAACGCAGCACTGGCAAACGGACAGACACGTTTAACGCAGACGCTGGCTTTTGTCGCATAAGAAGTATTCACTTCAAAAATTTTAATTTTTCGCTCAACATTTGTAAGTTCTCTCACTTTTGTAATTGTGCATCTATCGAGCTGAATTTTCTTGTGACGATACATTTAGTGACAATGAAAATTAATACTGAATTCCATAAAATCCTCGTGCGAGGTTTAGTTGAAAAAAAAATTTGAAATATTCATTTAACATTCACATTTTTAGAAGTATCAAGCTAAAATTTTCTGCAAAAATACATTAGACCACAAGAATGGTTAGGGGTGAATTTGGTGGGGAACGCTGGCGATGTTCGATCCCAAAATGTTTTGGAAATTTTTGAAAAATACTTGTCAACACTAAGTTTCCTAATTTAGCAGCTATCGAGTTCAGTTCATTAGCATCAATACACTGGACGAAAAAAACAATTAATAATGTAATTAAAGGGAATTGCTAACAAATCATGCAAATTTGAAATTTGCTCAGAGCTTATTTATTTGTTTTCGTCGTTCATGAAACTTCCTTTATGAGGAAGCCATGATAATAAACATACATGTCATAAAGATGGTCAAAGAGATCCTCATGAAGGAGGGTTGAGGACCGACGGAAAAAAATGAGAAAGCTCTGTGCAAATTGCAAATACGCATGATTTTTTAGTATTTATTTTACATTTTTTTTCGTAACTCAACTATTTAAAAAAAACGGCTTTTCGCTCTACCGCGCGGTCAAATTTTAGCATTTCGCTGACTCTGCCTTCTCGAAAAAACTCCATAATCCCAAGCATATAATCAGAAAAATATGTTGTAATTTCACAGCGAAAACATAAATTTAAAAGGAATTTCCATACCTCGTTTACTTTTTTCTTCTTGTCCAATCATTGCGTCACTGCCACGTAGCTTCAATGCTTCCGATGGAGGAAAAAGATGTTTTTTACATGACTTGAAGATTTTATGGCTAACTGATAAACCGATGTCAGTCACGAATTAGGTCGGAAAAGTGATATAAAATATGCGCTTGAGAGCACCACGGAACAAATGAATATTGCGATTCTTGTGATTAGTAATATTTTTGCAGTGACAAGACTCTAGACCTTAGCCGTAATATATAAATTTCCTTAGTATTATTTCATTTCCCAACCGAGAGCATATATAAAATATTAATTCGACTTTCGGAAAAACTTATTTTTCATAATTTTGTCGTCCATGAAGATAAATTTCAGTTAAAAAGTATATGCAATATTTGTTTTCATCCGTGATTTGATTTGCATATATTTTAATAGTTTGATTAAAAAATTAAAGAAACATCTAGAATATGAAGTGGTTAATCTTACGTACTGTGATTGGATGCATCGCTGGATTGATAACAGTATCAACTTGCAAAGGTAGTGCGTCATAAAATGCAAATTTGTTTTTCAATTTTTGCCGAAATTTGAATTTGGATTTGTATTTTTTGTTATAATGCAAACTTTTGTGAATTTCGAATCGTTTATGAATGAATCGTATGTATGTGATATCAGGCCATTATTGTGAAAATTTTGTTTTACAATTAGACTAAAACAAACTTGGATTTGTTCAAGGTTTTGAATGTTTTGAAATATCCTGCCTCTAAGTTATGAATAAAATATTTCAAATCATTAAATTGCATCAGGATGTGCAAAATAAAATAATCATCGCATTGTATCAACGTCACATACAAATTTTGTTTCAATGTTGTTTTTATTAATTCGAAATGACTGTACATATTTCTTGTATTTGAAGGGAGCGATAACGAGTACAGCTTGCAGAAACGTGAAAATTCCGCGTGTGAACGCCAGCAAGGAAATTTGGATGGAAGTCTCGAGAACATTTCAGTAAACCATCGAAAGGTATGTTATGAAAAATGTATATATTGCATATGATGATGTTTAAAAATAACTCAATATTCATACCTTTTGCTCATCCTCAGAAGTTAATTTAAAACCCCGAAAATACTAAAAATGGTGTGCAAAAATTGGAGACAAATACATTTACGAAAGCGTCTCTAGTTTAGTCTTCTTACAATAAAATTGGGAAATCGATAGACATGAAACTCACAATATGCATTATCAAGCACAAGTAGTATCCTACTATAATGTTAACTTTGCAATCATGATTTTTAAGGGCTGAGCCGAAATAAGAAATCAGTGTGTGTGGAGGCCACGTTCGCTAGACGTGAAATTTCGTGCTTTTATCTGTGATTATAAAAAGTAATTACAATATACAATCTCAACGCAAATATTTATCTACATGTTACTTAAATGAAATCTTTTCAATACTACTGAATAGATAGGTTAAATACAAATTAATACTTTTTTTCATCAGGGATGTGCAGATGGAGGTCAATTATTTACAATTTTTTTTATTAACGAAGAGCTAGTTATTAAAAAGAGTTAAAATGCAGGTATAATCTTAAATGAGAAATTTCTCTTCACCTGGATATTTAAATCCACTTAACATTGAATATGTTGGAATTTCGTTTCGGTTCAATGCAGAAAAACAATATTGACATGTTTTTAGTTTCGTTATGTCGATTAGCGGAAATTCTTGTCGTAGCAATACGTAGTTGTTTTTGCGTACAATTTTGAAATCGTCTTTGAACCATAATCTACTGCAAATATAGCAGACATGACCGAGAGAATTTTCTTTCAAATTTGTTCTGAAATATAATCCTTACGCTTTTGTGGGCCTCAAAATCCCTGTAAAGTTAAGTTGTGTAGGAAAAGAAATATGAGTTTTTATCGCTAGCCATTATGAAAACACAGAAGTAAAAAAGTACAAGCAGCGTCACGAGAATTCCGTGGAATCACTGCTTGCATCTCTCTCCTGTCACTGCTCCGTCCGATCGTTCTGAAGAGCAACGCATGCTACGCATATATTTGTCCCCTCTGCGTTCGCTTCCTACCCGCTGCCGTGCCTTTCACTGCTAGTGTAATCAGTGGAGGGGAGTTGCCGAGGCACTCTTATTCATTGCCAGTTTCCCCACCACGTATCTAACTGTTCCCCTGATGCAGTATTGACTTTTCGTGACCGTTCTCAAAGTGTTACCTGTTACGTCAAAAATGGGCCTTTTCGTAAACTATTAATAATCTTAGACGTATGATGTGCTGAATTTGACTGAGACTCTCTAGTCGTGGAAATGAATTTCAAGTACTACTCCTGGAATTAGTCTCAAACACATCTGCCCCTGTTTATGAAGGCAACCTCCCGGAAAATTACTCGGAAAATGAGCTTGGAATCACTGTTGAATTTCGATCAATTTAATCGGCTTAATTCAATCAATCAATTCTGTCCAAGTTGATGATATTCACTGAATTTAGGTTTTCCAAAATTATCCGTCACAATTACAAGAAAATAAAATGAATTTATAATTAAATATAATTTCACTTGCTCGGTGAGACGTTCTTCTGATGGAAAGGGTGATAACATTGGTAGATGCAGCGGTGGGTCGAATGGGAAGCGCTGAAGAATCGGTGGTTGATCAAAGGCGTGGCAGGTCGACGATGGGGTCAAAAAAAATGTCGATGCACATATTTCAATTTTTGAGATCCAAATTTTATTTAAAATTATTAAAGAAAAAAAATTGTTTACAAAGAAGGATCAATCTCAAATTTCATGATTTATTGAACAATACCGCGATTCGTCCGTTTTCAATAATTCGTTGATTGCGGAAATTAAAGTAAAATAAATAAAAATTATTAGACAGAAAATAATGACGAGACAAAGGAAAATGGAATAGAATGAAACAAGATTCAAAGTCTCTTCCAACATTCGAAGGCAAATTCGAAATTCCGAGAATTAAATAAAAGCAGATTTAATTCGATTCAGAATTCAGGATTGAGATTCCAAACCAAACAAAACTAACTTCTCTCGAAAAATCGGGTGAAAATTCGAAGTCCAAAAGCGAATTGATTTGAAAAAATCTAGAATCAACAACGTATTTGTCGAAAAATTTCACAAGTTCAACCCAAGACTTAATTCGGTGAGGACAATGAGTTTCGTAGTTTCCACGTCGGGAAAACGTCGGAGAAGTCTGGCGAGAGCCATTTTTCCGGGGTTTTTGTAGCCAGCGATCCACGCCACCTCGATCGATATTGGTGGCAATGAAGTGACAATGATAGAAGATGCATTTTCCCCTATGACATCTATTCCCCGCTTCCGTGAGCTTCCCTTAGAGATTGTGGCGCGGCGAGGGCGCTAGCGTAGATCTCTGAGTGGATCCTATGCGTGTGTCTGTAACTCTGCACACATATACATGCATATGTATGTGCCGCACGCTTTCTATATTTTTATTTCGTATGTAATATTATTTCTCCATGAATAATAGTAATTCATTTTTTTTCTTTTAATTATCGTACTGTACATTTCTTAAGATTATTGTTTTTTTCTTATATACTGATGTTCGTTTAACTATTGTTAAATATAAAAATAATTTTGCTGACGGTTTTAATGGATTTTTGAATAGATAACGTTTTGAACACTTATGATTAAAAATAATCCTGGATTTGCAAAATTGGTTTTTCTTAGTTTCATTTGTACTTGTATTTTATTAAGGTGTGGTCGCATAGGCTTTGGTATGGGCCAGCTTAAAAAACTCGTTAAGTACGAGTCGGACTCGCACACGAAGGGTTCCGTACCATCTAGCCCAGTCCGTCAGTAATATTAATGCTCCTCCAACCCTTAGGGGGATAACTAGTAGTTTGAATCCAAAATGGCGACCGAATTCCACCAGTGCGTCAGCCACTATCTTGAATTGAAGGGGGAATTGTTTTTGCTCGATATCTCCGCAATTTCCAACTTTTCAACAAAAATGGCAAGGACTTTGGTTGTTGTTAATGCGATTCTCTACAACCTTAGCCTCTAAAAATTGTATCGTGCGATGAATATTTTCCGAATTAAGCGTGAAAATAGTGGCAAAGTATAGGTTTCAAATTATATTGTTTGTTATTAACTTCAAGATATAAATAGAAACAAAGTTGTGAAAATTGTATTTGGCCAACTTCTTTCCGCACCACCACAGAGGTAGAGTTCAAGGTGCGTTTTTTTACGTGGTATCCCCGGTAGGCCCAATCCACGTTTCATTACTTGCAAGTTTGTTGCGACTTCTGCCGTCAATCACACAAGGTTTAACACTATGAACTGTTCAGAAACTTTCCCAAAAAAACATGAGAGGCGCTATAACAATGTGTTGTTGTTTGTGAGAATTGTCCGAGCACTCAGTCCTAGTGGTCGATTGTGCCCGGGCCCTTTGCTGAGCAAGCTTATTGGCCTGTCGGACCCATAGGCGAGCTGGCCTCGCGTGCAAAGCAGAGAAGCCTGCCCACCCCTGTGTTCGTGAGGCTGAATTGAAGGATGACAGGTGCCCCAAGGATGTCATTTCTGACGCCCGTCAGCTCCCTGCACCTCGTAATGAGATGGAGTGGTGTCTCGACTCCATCTTTACATCTTTGACAGACTGGTTCCTCTGCAAGACCCAGTCGCACCAGATGCTTACCTGTGTGCCAGTGTCCCGTGACTAGTCCCACGACCACCCTGAGTTGGGTTCGGTCTAGTTCAGCTAGCACGGGCTCTAGCATTGCTGAGGGCCCAGAGAAGAGTTCCTTAGTGTGCCTCATCCCTGGATCCTGCGTCCAGAGGTCCGCGAACTGATTCGCGGCCCATCTTTTCGTTATCTGTTTCACGAGTCCCATGGTAACACCTGGGCGGTCGCCATGGTCTGCCATATCGGGCCGTGAAGCGCTGCCAACTCGTGAGCCTTTTCGTTGCCTTGGATACCGCTGTGACCTGGTACCAATAGCAATTTCACCCTGTTGACTCTAGCCACTTGAGTCAGCAGGTTTATACAGTCTCTTGCCAGCTCAGACTTGACCACCACATTGAGCAGCTGTCTGAGCGCAGCACAACTGTCGCTGCATATGTAGAGATGTTTGCTGCTATATCCCCTACTGAGGATACTACGGGCACATGCACGTATAGCAAACAGCTCTGCCTGGAGAACGGTGACGGTGTGGCCCAGTGTGAAGGATAACTCCATCCTGGGCCCCTCGCTCCAAACTCCGGCCCCAGTACCTGTCTCCGACTCCGCACCGTCTGTATACCAGACTGGGCCGCCGGGTGACAGTAACCTATCTTGTTCCTCGGTCCATGACTGCTGGTCAGGAATGAGGACCTAGTAATTATGGTGAAAGTGGTGCTTTTGCGGGCACCAGTCCCCCCCGAGCTGGATAATCTCCTTGAGATCTCCCGCCCGTCGGAGAACCGCGGTGTGCCCATATGCGGCCCTAGTCCACCTACCACTGAAGAGCAGCCGAATTGCCGCATTTCTTGCCCCTGCCTCTGCTGCGATTTGCGGAGGCAAGATGTCGATCAGGGCACACAGAGCCGGGGTCAGGGTTGTGCCTAACGCTCCAGTTAGGCCAGGGGTTGTGCCTAACGCACTATCGACGACAAGCAGCCACATCAATGGGGATGTCACTCCCCCCTGCGGGCAACGCCGGCCGACTCGAGCCCTGACAGCAGTCCCGCTGAGACTGGCTGTTATGGTTCGCGTCCGCAGCATGAAGTGCATCCAGTCGATGATTGTGCCATCGACGCGGAATTCCCTCGCCACCCCACAAATTGCATCAAAAAGGTGTTGTCAAATGCCCCCTCGACGTCTAAGAATACGTATAAGATGGCCTCTTTTATATAGAGGGTCCGCTCTATCTCGTGAACGAGACTGTACAGAGCCATCTCAACGGATTCGCCCGCTTGATACGCGTGTTGTGAGTGGTGCACTGGTGTTAGCATCAGTGCCCCATCCCTTATGTACCTATCAATGAGTCTCTCCATTATTTTCAATAAGAAAGACGTCAGACTAATAGGTCTAAAAGCCTTCGCTTGTTCATCATTAGCTTTGCCTGGTTTCGGGATAAAGACTATTATGACCTCCCTCCAGGCCCTAGGCACATATCTTAGTGCTATACAGGATCTAAAGGTGTGGTTCAGGTGCCTGACTAAGTCCCTCCTTCCCTGCCAAAGCAGGGCCGGAAAGATCCCGTCAGCACCCGGGCTCTTGTACCCGTCGAACGAGTCCAAGGCCCACTGGTTCCTGTCCGAGGTAACCACCCCGGCAGCAATTGCCCAGTCACCTGGTCTGATCGCGGGCTCCTTTACCTCTTGAGTAAGGTCCCGCTCGATCAGTGTGGACCCAGGAAAGTGCACCTCCATCAGGTGCGCTAAGATGTCCTTGTGTTTCTCAGCTATCCCTCCATTTGGGAGTGTGAGTCCACTAAGCTTTGTTTGTGGGCCTGTGGTGAAGACCCTACGGAGCCGGGCCACAGTGGGCAGGGCCTCTATCTCCCCGCAGAATTTCTCCCAGGCCTTTCTTTTAGAACCTTTGACCAGCTTTTTGTAGGTCCTTTGTGTGGCCCTATGAATCGCCCAGTCTGGTTCCGCCATGGTTCTCATGGCTTGATTAAGCAGGCGGCGTGAGTCAGAGCGCAATTTACTCAGCTCACTGCTCCACCATGCTACTTTTTTCACGCTCTTGCGCTCCCTCACGGGGCACGCAGCCTCATAGCTTTGGATGATGGCTGAAGTCAGCGTGTTGGTCCCTTCCTCAATCCTTCCCTCGGACTTCATCCAGCCCCTCGCACCCCCAAGTCTTCCACTCAGGGTCTCCCTGTAGGAGTTCCAATCGGTAGTCCTGGGGTAACGGTACGCCGAAGTGCTGTGCTGGACCTCTCCACCCTAGATGTTGAATAGAATCCGGCGGTGGTCCGATAGTGTATCTTCGTCACCCACTCGCGAGCCTTCTATCTATTTTGCTATCCTGGGAGTCCCCAATGTGAGGTCAATGACCTGCTGCCTCCATGTCGTGACAAAGGTAGGCCTTGAACCTTTATTAATGATTTCAAGATTAGTCGCTGCGAGGTACTGCAGCAGAGCTGAGCCCCTCTCGTTCATATTGGAACTGCCCCAGATGAGGTGGTGCGAATTTGCGTCGTGTCCTACCACCGGGTCCAGTCCCTCTCTCCTGCAGTGGTCCACCAGGACTCTCAGTTCCCTTGTCAGAGGAGGTTCCTCAGAGTCGTTCGGCAGATACGCTGAACACACGATGAGATCAGTCAGTGCCGCCTCTAGCCTCAGTTTTACTGAGGCCACTGCGAGATCCCTACTGCGAAACCTGCTCAGCTTTAGGGCACTGTGTCTTTTGTGAATAAAGACACAGGCCCTTGGGCCGTGCTCTGCCGGATCATATATTAACGACCCCATGTTACGACCAATCCCTTTTACGCACCCCCTGTAGATCCGGGGTTCTTGTATTAGGGATATGTCTATCTGCTCTACCGCCAAGTCCCGGCTTAGGACAACCGAGGCCGCTTTGCAGTGTTGCAAGTTACTCTGTGAGCATTTAACAATGTCTAAGCGTTTATCCAACGGTTCCATCGCATTGCCCCGTGGGAGAAGACAGGCCTTATGGGCCATTGCTCTCCTCTCCTTCGGCCACTCGGGCCGGCAATCCATCGCCGGTCACGGGTGGCGTTTTCAGAGAGCCTACCAAGGCCTCGGTGAGGGTCTTCTGGACTCCCAACCGAGTCCTTACCAAGCCCTCTCTCTGCACCGCTTGAATCCTGGGCGGTCCTTCCCTGGTCCTTGCGGTGTCCCTCCCTCTCTCTGGCCGGATAGGCAGGTCCGCGAACGCCACGGTCTCGACGCGGGTAGCTGTCAGGCCCGCGTTGTTCTGGCCCCGCGCCCCTGACTGTGGTAGGTCGTCCTCTTCGACGACAATCCTCTCTGTCTCGCGCGCAATCATTGCCGAAGGCGACCGCAGCACGGTCGGCTCTACTGTGACCTAGACGTTTGAAGCCAAAAGGGGCCCCGAAGTCCGGACCTGTGTGAACCTGGAACCCGACTTCACGAAATCGAATTTTTTTTTAATGCATACGTTTGTACTAGGTATGTACCTGTTTGTGCCAACTTTTTATTCGTTTGTACCTTAAGGGGTTCGGAGATACCGAAGAGTTAAAAATAATCAGAACCCGACGTGAAGGAATCGAATTTTTTTTAAATGCGTACGTTTGTACTCGGTATGTACCTGTTTGTACCGACTTTTTTTTCGTTTGTACCTTAAGGGGTTCGGGGATACCAAAAATTTTTGAATACTCAGAACCCGACATAAAGGAATCAATTTTTTTTTAAATGCATACGTTTGTACTCGGTATGTACCTGTTCGTACCAACTTTTATTTCATTTGTACCTCAAGGGGGCCAAACATAGCAGGTTTCCAAAAAATGCAAAAAATGCAAATCAGGCAATTTTCAAGATAATCAAAATCTGCGAACGGGGTTCGATTCACCGTCGGTTGTACCCGTTTGTACCACCGGAATATTCGTTTGTACCTTAAGGGGGTCGGACATAGCGAATTTTCAAAAAATGCGAAAAATGCAAATCGGCTGATTTTTGAGATAATCAAAATCTGCAAGCAGGGTTTTATTCACCGTCGTTCTTACCCGTTTGTACCACCAAGATATTCGTTTGTATCTCAAGGGGGTCGAACATAGCGGGTTTCCAAAAAATGCAAAAAATGCGAATCGGCCGATTTTTGAGATAATCAAAATCTGCGAATGGAAATCCATTCTACGTCGTTTAAACCCTTTTTTACCACCAAGAGATTCGTTTGTACCTCAAAGGGATCGAACATAGCAAATTTCAAAAAATGCGAAAAATGCAAATCAGCCAATTTTTTAGATAATCAAAATCTGCGAGCGGGGTTCGATTCACCGTCGTTTGTATCCATTTGTACCACCGAGAGATTCGTTTGTACCTCAAGGGGGTCGAACATAGCGGGATTCCAAAAAATGTGAAAAATGCAAATCGGCCGATTTTTGAGATAATCGAAATCTGCGAGCGGGGTTGGATTCACCGTCGCTTGTACCCGTTTTTACCATCGAGATATTCGTTTGTACCTCAAGGGGGTCGAACATTGCGGGTTTCCAAAAAATGTGAAAAATGCAAATCGACCAATTTTTAAGATAATCAAAATCTGCGAGCAGGGTTCTGTTCACCGCCGTTTATACCCGTTTGTACTACCTAGATATTCGTTTGT